>ML777352.1:1041858-1092596 GCA_009831015.1 Picea engelmannii
TCTTGGAATGTGTCTATATTCAATGTAATCGAACATTCGTTCGAGACGACGAACTTGCAAGTGTAGACGTAGTAGGATAGGACTACGGATAGCGTAGATGCGGTTGAGTTGATAAACCACGAGTTGGGAGTCTAAGTAAATAACGATGAGGGAGATACCTAGGGAGGAGGCCTGGGTTAACAGTCCAATGATAGCGTGATATTCTGCCATATTATTGGTTGCTGGTCCTAAACAGATGCCTCCTGAACTCACCAGCTCGTCAAACTGATAAATAACCCATGTTGCCGAAGCAATGTTCCGGGCATGTCGGCTGGCACCATTCGCGAACCCAAAAAAGATAGGAAAGGCAGACGTCATCTGCGCATGAAAAACATAGGCACAGTCATGAGTGGCAATGGTAAAGACTCGAGCACGCGAAAGAAAAGGCACACCAAACTAAAAATACAATCGTGTACAACGTACAGATGCTAGGTGATCTAGGCATAGTACTTTTTGAGGTAAAGTCCGTTTCGGGGCTCTCCTAAGGAAATTCCATCATGATCTACTAGTTCGTAAACACCTCTGTGTAAAACACACTTCACGATGAAAGGACCATGCCACATAGGTTCTAACTTTCCTGTTCCCAATTTATCGTGTGCTTGGTCATAAACGAGGACTAAGTCTCCTTCTACGAAGGTTCGAGGTTGGACATATTTTTCATATTGACTTTTGATCCGTTTCTGATGTGCTTCATTAACGAGAGCAACATCACGGCGTGTTTCGTCCAATTTGGATAGGTACAAGAATCGTTCTTCTTCCGCAGAAGTATGGGGCAGGAGTTCTACTTTCAATTTGAGTGACGGAATTTCACACTTGATTGGTAAGATGGCTTCAATGCCATAGACTAGCTGGAAAGGAGAGAATCCGGTTGAGGTTTTCACAGACGTGCGATTGGCCCAGAGAGCGGAAAACAGTTGTAAATGCCACGATGTCTTGTTTTCCCCCACCATGCGTTGGATCATGGTTTTTAGGACTTTGTTGATAGCTTCAACTTGTCCATTTTCTTGAGGATAGTAAGGGGATGAATTTTCATGGGGAAAACCCAATTTGACGTGTAATTCGCTCATCATCTGGTTTTTGAAGTGTGCACCATGGTCGGTGACAATGGCATGTGGTATACCAAAACGAGTGATTATGTGGTTGAAGAGAAATAGAGCTGCAGTATGGCCATCGTTCAGGAAGGTAGGCATAGCCTCAGCCCATTTTGTGAAATAATTGACGACGATGATGATGTAACCGTGCCCCTCGGCTGAGGTAGGCTTACACTGCATGAAATCGATACCCGATTTGGAAAAGGGGCCAATGGCGATAATGGGATGTAGCGCAGTAGGGTGGGTTCATGCCTTCTTGTTGAAGATTTGGCAGGGTGGGAATTTTTTGACACCCTTGATGCAATCTTTGAAGATAGAGGGCCAAAAGTAGCCGGCACGTAGGATTTTTTGGGCTGTGGCCATTCCGGAAAGGTGGCCGCCACAAGCGCCAAGGTGACAATCGTTCAAAACGTGTTCAGCCTCTTCGTGAATCAGACATCGCCGAAGAATGGTGTCAATACCACGGCGGTATAAAGTGTCGTCGAGGATGAGGTAACGACGAGAGTGGTGACGTATGCGTCGACGCTCTTCTCGAGAGATGTTGGGCTGAAAATGTTGGGTTTGAAGGTAAAGGAGAATGTCTCCATACCAAGGGTCAGAGGTGTTGATGAGGAAGAGAGACTCATCAGGAAGAGGGTCTCTAAGTTCATAGTTTTCATCGGCACTTGGGAGAGCACAGATGAGCTCGGTAAACACCAGGGATTTTTTGGCTTTGGCCTTTGTAAACTCAAGATCGAATTCTTGAAGAATCACGATCCATTTCGAATATTTTCCCCCAAGTACTTGACGTGTTAAGACGTGGTACATGGGGTTAGATTCTGTGATTAACATGGTGGTGCGTAATAGGATGCAGTGGCAGAATCGTTGGACAGCAATGACAGCTGCCATAGCCAGTTTTTCGACATGCGAGTATCTGAGTTCGGGTCCGGATAAGCTCTTTCTCAGATAATAAATCATGTGTTCTTCGCCGTTAGAGTCCTCTTGAACTAACACCATCGCAATGGTGGAAGTAGAAGTGGCCAAGGAAAGGATATAATCCTTTGTATAATCGGGAGGATGTAACAAAGGAGAGTGGGTCAAAGCGTGCTTGAGAGCGTCGAATGACCATTGGGCAGTGTCATCCCAGATGAAAGGGACGTTCTTTTGCAAAAGTCGCATAAATCCTTTAGTGATCTCGGCGTAATTGCAGGTGAAACGGCGGAGAAATTTTGCTTTGCCTTGCAAACTTTGAAGTTGGGTTAAGCTGGTGGGTGGGGGTAAGGCTAGAATGGCCTGAATTTTCAGGGGATCCACCCTGATCCCGTATTTGGAGACGATGAAACCAAGGAGTCGGCCGGATTTGACAGCGAAGATGCATTTATGTGGGTTCAGGCGAATACAATAGAAATGACATCGAAGAAAAATTGCCCGCAAGTGATCAATATGATCGGGTCGATTGGATGAATGGGCGGGTAAATCATCGAGGTAGGGTTCCGCGATATGCTTGATGTCGTGGAAAGCATACGACATGGCTCGCTGGAAAGTGGCGCCAGCGTTTTTAAGGCCAAAAGGTAGCTTTCGGTATGCAAAATTTCCCCAAGGGCAGATGAAGGTTGTCTTATGTTGATCAGCGGGTAAGATTTCGATCTGGTTGTATCCAGAAAAGCCATCCATGAAAGACAAGATCACGCTTCCCGTGCAATTATCGATGATTTGATCGATAAAGGGTGTGGGGTAGTTGTCCTTGGGACAAGATTTGTTAAGATCGCGATAATCTACGCAGACATGGATGGTCCCTTGTTTCTTAGCAACCGGAACGAGGTTAGAGACCCATTCCGTCAAAGGGACAGGGTAGATAAAGCCATATTTTAGAAGTTTTTCAACTTCTGCCTTTATAGCTGCCAGTTTCTTGGGGTGAATCGGGCGGAGTTTCTGTCGAACCGGTTTTGCGTCAGGGTAAGTTTTGATTTCATGTATGACGATAGAAGGGTCAATCCCTGGCATTTCCTCATAGCTCCATGCGAAGACATCGCAGAATTCTTTGAACAAAGTGGTGTAAGAGACCACTTCATTGGGTGTGCAATTAGCACCAAGATTAATGTTTTCCACGACACCTCCTTTGACTGAAATGTCAATCGTGATTGTGGTGGAGATGTTACCCATGTTTCCCTTAGAGAAAGTATCTTGGGTGAGGATAGGAGATTGTGAAGCATTGGTAACATCGGGGGGGAAGACAGATCGTATGTCTTGCACCTCTTCCAAAGGTGGAAGAAAAGAGGATCGGTGGTGGTTGTCATCCCAGGGCAGATCGTCAATGCTAAGCATTTACATGATAGATTCATCTGAAGGAAAAATGTGGGAAATGTAATCAACGACAGATGATATGGAATGAAACCACGAGGGAACCGATTAAGTGTCGGGTGCCAATGAATGTGAAGTGTTCAAAGAGGGAGAGGCATATTGGATAGCTACGTATGCGGCCTCGGCTGGGCTGAGTGGAATGGTGTCACCGAGTCCATTGAATTCCAAAGGACTAGGCACAATCCAAGGGTCAGATGATTCCAAGGATTGATAAGGAAAAGTCGAGATCATATTGACGGCGGCAATATGAGGTGTAGTAGGTGGAAGTGGTGTAGGGAAGGTACCCATGAGGCTAGAATCTTTCAGTAAGTCAACACCAATGCTTTCATACATAACCATGTGGTCTCCCAAGAAAGGAATATTGTTGGTGGCAGGGATGCGGGCGTCGGGTGTACAGAAATCAAGTTGATCGACGGTAACAATTTTGCCTTGATGAGGGAATTGTACACATCGAAACACCAACGAAGCAACAACAGTCATAGCGTAGAACCAACTTCTTCCGAGTAATAGATTGTAATCGAGGGGAGCGTCGACCACTTCGACATCAATGGTAACGGTTTTTCCACCCAATTGAACGACGAGGGATTGCAATAATCCGTGAGGATGGAAACCTCATTAATCAAAAGCACGTAACATTGTGGGGGATTTGTTAAGGGAAGGTGATTTCAAACCTTTCCAATAGGATAGAGACATGACACAGGTGGAGGCTCCCTCATCCAAAATGGTTCGATGGATTTGTTGATTATAAACAACAACATTGATTTGGAAAGCTAGCTGGTGGGAGAGTCGCGGTTGATGGTCGTCTAGGTTAAACATGATGTGATTGGATGACTCGGGATCGAAAGCGCCAATAGCAGCTAAGAGCATCCTACGTTGGTTAGGACAGTGTTGTAACACTTCCAATGCGGACATGGCACACGGAGCTTGGGCCAAATCTTCTACAATATTGTAGTTTTGGGCAGCTCGTGAATTAGGATGGAAAGTGGATTTTCGAATGGTGCTCTTAGGAGGGCGTAAGATGGAGTCAAAAGAGGGTTTCTCAATCTGAAGTGGCCTGGATGGAGGGCTAACAGACAGAGGATTGGCAGCAGATGGTAAAGGATCTGGCGAAGAACCGTTAGCAGTCTTCGGCTTATTAGGTTTAACTGGTGTGTCGTATGTCGCAGAACGAGTGGTTAGGTTAACCTTTTTGAACATGTAAATGTGTGCGCTTTTCGATGCCTCATCATGGGGTTGGTTGGAACTGCCCCCCGGCGTGGGGGTTTGTGCAACCAAAGATTGTTGTTGCGGAAAAGGCTGAGTGAGCACAGCAGGTTGTGAATTTCCCTTGAAAATTTTAGCCGCTTCATCGCGATGTGGGTAGTCTCGAGTGTAGTGATCGTCACCACAAATGAGACATGGGAATTTCGGTTTTCGCTATGGTGGCTTTCCAACAGCAGGGGCTTGTGGTTGGGTCTTGGGTTGTTCATTGTTATTGTTCTTCTTTGGTTTGTTTCTCGCTTTCTTCTTGCCCCCAGGTTGTTGTGAAGGGGTTGCTTGGACCACATTCACATCAGAGACTTGAGTTTGGGTGGGGGTAGAAGAGGGTGTAGTCGAACTGGGGGCACTCGTGGCAGTGGGCCGCTGGATTTTTCCAGTGGACTGAGTAGTAGATTGAGTTTTGACGGAGCCAATAACTCCATCCGCATGCGATGTGGTTGATGGTTTGGATGGATCGTTATTGGGACGGGTAGCATTCGGTATCAACTCATACAGAGTACCGGATTGCGAATAGACTAAGTCTAAGTACTGAGCTCGGGTGATGGCTTCTTCCTCGGTGACCACGCCGCCCATGGAAACATCACGAGCGATATGGGGTAGTAAAGATTTTGTGAACCATTCCGCTAATAATTGGTCAGGGATGACCACTTTAATTAGCCTTCGTCGTCTTCTCCATTCATGGATATGATCGGAGATGTGTATGGAATTTGTCTGACGAAGAGAGGTTAATAGTTCAGTACCCGTCTCATATCGGATGGGCAATTGGAAGTGTGTGAGGAAGGACATGGTGAGGGAGTTGAAATCGTAAAAAGACGCGCGTGGTAATTCAATGTACCATTTTGTTGTGGAACTCGTAAGTGTCCGTTGGAAAAGACACAAACGAATCGAATCGTCCATGAGGGAGTTTTATGAACACCACAAATGGAAGGTCATTACGTGGTTGTTCGGGTCTTCTCCGGATTTTCCGTCGAATTTTGGGATATCGGAAGGAAGCTTTGCTGGAATAGCTGGCCAACCCGAAGAATGATGAATGGGATCATTCATTAACCGAGACAAATCTGGAAGGTCCAGGGTAGCTAGAAAAGGTAGTTGTCGGTTAACCTGTGGGTAATGCTGGTGCGGCAAAGGCACACCAGTGGGGCCCAATACTGGGTTATGGGGATAATTATAACTCGTGGGCCCTCTCATGTTGGGTTGGTTTTGACCAAGGTACATAAGATTTGAAGTGTTTTGAGAGGTATGTGTGAGCGGAGGATAACCGGATGGGTTTTGAGGGTTAAGGGTTGGGTTGGGCATTTTTCCATAAGGAGGTTGTTGCGGAGTCTGCGAATTTTGTCCTGTCGGGAAGTGTGGGTTTCCTTGGAAAGGAACGTTCCATGGGTTCGATGCGGAAGGCACAGTTTGTCCTGTGGAGGCATGCGGATTGCCTTGAAAAGGGATGCTCCACGGGTTGGGTGCAACAGACACAGTTTGTCCTTGTGGCTGATGGTGGACTCCAGCTTGAGGTTTCCCCCCAGCATAAGGGTGCCCCCCGAATGGGATTTTCCCTTCGGTGGGAGGGTACCCCCCAGTTTGAGGTAGAGTTCCCGGGATTTGAGGGCCAGACGTGAAATATTGACCAGTGTTACCGATTGGGTTAGAACCACCAAGAATAGTCCCTACGGGTTGTTGGGTAGGTATGGAACTTCCCGGTACGATTTGAGTGGTGGTTTGGGCAGTGGTAGTGGCAGATGCATTCAGTGCCCTAAATCCAAAAGGGAGATTTGGTCTTGGTGTTACAGGTGTGCCAATCGGAGTTTGATTAACTACCGCATTACCGGCGGGGATGGTCGGAATGTGCGGGGTTATTGTCGAATGGGTCGTTTGGAGGGGAATAGTAGGGTTAACAACCCGGTCAACTGGGTGACTCATGGTTTGACTAGATCGTCCTGCTTCACCAGGACGGTTATCGGGATGGAACGGTTGTCAAAGGGATTCGAAATGTTCATAAAGACTGCGTCCCGATGGAGTCCTCCAAATAGAACGAGCGGGTGTGGGATTGGTATTTTTTGTCCTATATTCCTCACCAAAGATGGGTTGCGTGGATCCCATATATGTCTCGGTAAAAGGCCTCTCTGGTAATTGTGGTTCTTCCTCGTCTATGACATTTCCGAGGGAGTCCAAACGAAGTAGAAGTGGTTCAGGAGGGTCCACCGAAGTGGGATCCGCCGTTGTGACAAAAGCGTCTTCCTAGGAAATTGTAATGTTTTGAACCTCGCCCGGTTGGGGAGATTGTTTCGTAGAATGAGGGATGTCTCCTTCCATATTTTCTAGAGGAAGTCCCTGTAGCCTCCGCGAGCGTCGTGGAGGGTCAATGTTGTCAGAAGAAAAGAGTATACGAAAGAGATATACGGCCAACTAGCGAAAAGAAATAGCACACGCTAAAAAATCTAAGAATCACAACCAAGCAAACAGGGCCTTCTTTCGATGATCGTACTAGTTGGTGATGAAATCCAACGTCGTGTGATCAAGTACAGAAGGAGTGGGGCTAGGGTGGAACAGTTACAATGGCGACCTGCTTAACGGACTTACACCCTGGTGAAAGCTTCCATGCAGTCATTGTGGATTTACTCTCTAAGGCTTCCACGCAGTAATTGTGGATTTACCTTCCAAGGAGCCTGAGTGAGTTTGACCAATGTCTGCTTCAGGTACAGTGGGACTTCCCGTCACCATCACCTTGTGTAAGAACCTAAATATAAAGGCCACTAAGGTTACCAATTCGCAGTCAGCCCCTGGGTGGGAACAGTCGATAGTTCGATCCGAACGTAAGGGCAGGGTATCAAGCCCGAAACCAACTAAGAAGCTTCCACGCAGTAATTGTGGATTTAACTCAAAGTGATCCCCATAATACGATCTTACCACCACACTCAGTTAAACCACGGAGGGTTAGTCCCCGTAGCTCTCCCGAATGCAACCTCGTGCGTAACCCCTGTGTGAGAGGGGGGTCCCAGGCAGACTTATACGATAACTGGATTTACTCTCCCTAACTCAGGATGCTAATGTTTGTTTTGACAAATTTGGAGAGTTATGCTCACAGCCTAATCCAAAGTACTACACCTATACTACTGTTGGTGGAGGATTCTAGCAAAGAAAATGTTCTAGGTAAATTTTAATTAGCGTTGATTTTAGTGGCTGTTCTTTACGCAAAAGGGGTGCATGGAAGTGAAACAAATGGAGTTAAGACTCTGACCCAAAGAGTGCATCAAGCATGATAAGCAGTCATTTCCTTTCAATGAACATCTAGCTAAGGGAGAGAGAGAGTTCTTTCACTAACAAGCACAACTACGGAATGCTTCCAAACAATTCTTTTCTCAATCAAATCCTGATATGATGCAAAACTTTCAAATGCCTTCTAATATGCTCAATCAATCACTAAGATATCTTTATTGTTTGCGTATGGGTTATGATCAATACAATCACGATGCTTAACTTTGCTAATTATCTTCTTGGTATGAATGAGAACCAAACTAGCATAAGCAAAAATCACACAAACAATACACCCTTCGTAGTAATCAAAACGAAAAATGAAAGAAAAGAAACAATCAAAGAAAAAGACAAATTTCACACCCAAAAACAAGAGTTGAAGAACGATGATTTTGACTGAAATCAAGATAAAGGGGTCTGTAGGCCTTTGATGACCTTCACCAGGGTTTTACTCAAATGAAGAGAAAAGAAAAGCAATGCATAGATCTCAAGCTTCACTCAACAGGAAAACTCAAATGAAAATAGGTGAAGAAGGCTACAAGATCCAATCAAAAAGGTGTTTGTTCTCCAACAAGACTGATGTCAAGGCTAAACAGGAAGAAAAATTGACTCACTAGATCACTCAGAACAAAAACCACAGAGGCAAACCCTAAAAAAATGCAATTGTAGAGGGTTTTTGGGCCAAAGGGAGGCTGGCGCTCTGTTGCCAAGGGAAAGGAGCGTTATAGAGATCTTTGTAGGGCTACAAGAAGTGTTGGCACTCTGATAACACTAGGTCAGGGGCACCAGGGTCTGAAAGTCCTAGAAATGTCAAAAAATTTCAAAAATTGAGATCTGAACTTGACAAATATGCTGAATGTGATAAGGTAAGGAGCCAATCAGGTCATGAAACTAATCAAAAGAGGGGTAAACCAGGTTTGAAACAATCAAAGGACAGAACAAGGCCAATGAGGAGAAAAATCCAAACAAAGGGTTTTGATTCGAGGCTATCTTCCCAGTGGAGTCACCGGTTTCTGTTGTAGGAAAATCTATCTGTGGACAAGTAGATCGACCTCTAAGGCTTGACCTTAACCTTAGACAGAAAAATGCTTAATGTGGACACTGAATTCCTTTCAAATCTATCTAAGACTAATGCATGAGAAGGAAGGATAATAGAAGTACCTTTTAATCGACGTTTTTCCCTGCACGCTCCGAGTTGCACTCCAATCCTTTTGCTCCTCGCTGAGGTCTGTGGACAAAACAAGATACGACCACTTCCTAGTCTACTGACATTAGCTTGAAAACAGATCTACCAATAGATGATAAGTTCATGTGACATTAGACACAAACTAGAAAGAAACAGGCCAAGCTTTTCATATTAATGAGAATAACGACAACAGTACTTACAATCGGAGATGCGAATGCGACAGCTTCGTCAAGTCCTCTTCGTCTAACCCTTGCCTGAAAGATCCACAACCTGGATAATAGCAACTTCATTGATTGCTCTTTTTTGGCTGACTGCAAGTTACCTCCAAGATCATAAGTTTCATATGTTCAATTCTTCCCCCTCTTCATCACCATAGAGCTTGCTTATATAGGTTGGGAGGAGCCTAACCACTTGAGTTATGTTTAGAACCAGTTGGGAACCTCTTCCTTGGATCAGAGATATTTTGACAAAACCAAGAATTCGAGCTCAACCGCCTCCCAAACTCGAATGATTCTCCCCTTATTCTTCTCACTGGGCTAACAATTTACCCAGAATGGAGAGCACTCCCTCAGAAGGGGTATCAGAGCGCTAGAACGCTCCTGAGAAGGTCAAGGGAAGCGCCAGCACTTCAAAACTGAGCAGCGCTTCTACAAAGGGGTGGAAAAGCGCTATAACGCTTCTGAGGCATGGTAGAAGGGCACCAACACTCCTCAGGCAGCTTTAGGGGAGAGTTTCCCCTCCAAACTCTTGACAAAGAAGCCCTCTTAGGTGTTGAGAGATGTTTGACTCCAGTGAACCAGTTTTCCTCCTTCAAACCAAGTACATGAGATGTTTTAAGTGCCTCTTTAGTGTCGTCATTATGGTAGCATGATTCAACAACATTTACGACACTCTGTAACCAACCTGCGAAACTTGCGACAAGTTGTAAAGGAGTTGCGACACTTGCGACAAGTGAGAGGCAATATGCGACACTTATCCAGTTGAGTGATTTTGATGTGTAACACCAGTCAAACCCCAGGACCCTTTTTCCCAGGCTATCAACAGCAACCCAAACTACCATTCCTGGAAACGTTACACTTGCCATATTTGACAAGGTTGTTAAATGATCTTATTTGTCACGATCCACGTTGGCCTCTTATGCCAACGAAGTTGCCTTCGGACATTCGAAAGTTCGAGGCCAAGCCTAACGAAGATCCAGGTGATCATGTGACTACCTTCCATCTTTGGTGTTCATCTAACTCATTGAAAGATGACTCCGTCCAGTTGCGATTGTTTCAACGCACTCTTATCGGGAGTGCCGCGAAATGGTACATCGAGCTTGATTGCTCAAGATACTCTTATTTTGGCGAACTGGCGATGGCCTTCCTTAACCATTTCCAGTTACCTGTAAGATACGACACTGGCACCGAGCTGCTAGAAAATTTCGAATAGAGGACAACAGACCATATCTCTAATCATATTCGAGAGTGGAGATGCTGAAAGAGTCTAATCAAAGTACCAGTCCCACCAGCATTCCTGCTTGAGTGGTTCCTTAAGTATTTAGTCCCACAATTATCCAAAGACGTCGCAACTTCTGGAGTCTTCTCCGAAGAAGATGCCATCATGAGGGCTCAACAGTTTGAGTTTATCTATTCTCAGTCTGGTTTATTATACAGCATCCTTCTGGATGCACCATGATCGATTCTGGATAAAACTAGACAAAGAGCTGGACCACATGCCGATGGTATAGTTGGTTCAGCACAAACCAAGCCCGTTGAGCAATTGACAAAACAATTGTAGTAGTTATCTATCCAACACTCAACGGCCAGCTAGACTACTGCTTTGGCTGATCCTCCTACCCAAACGTCGGAAGTACACTCTGTGCAGACGACTAACCAAAAGGCCACCCAGCAGCCTGAAGAGAAGAAAAAACAATGGAAGAAGGGTAAGGGGGAGAAAAAACCCACTGATAATGCTGGTGAGGGCACCACGGAAAAATAGAAGGCGAGGTATCCATGCAATTTGTGTGCGGAAGACCACCCGACCCATCTGTGTCCTTGACTTGCAGAGGCCCAAAAGTTTGTCACACAGCAACAACAAGCCGTGTTGACTAATCCCTTTCAGCATGGGCAAAATTTAACTCAAGCCTCTACAAGTGCCGAAGGAGGCAGCCAAGAAACCTGCCCTCCTCCAAACAATTCCTCATCCACGAATGTATATATGGTTAGGGGTGATGCTTTAATAACGACTAGAGCACACGACTATAGTAAGCCAAGCGCCTCTGAGAAGGGTAAAGAAGCCGAACTCCCATCTCTTCCTCTATAGATTGAGAAGACGTTGGGAGAAACGATGACACGCATTCCAAAGGGTGCGTTTAAGAAAGCTTCTCAGAATCCAAACGCAAGGGCCACCCAGAATTACTCTATGGTGGAAGATTTGTCACAAACCCCTTGTGCGATGTCCTCTTTGGAGGTCCTCCAAAGCTGCCCTGCTCAGCGGAAAGCCTTGTTAACTACTTTAGGCTCTACTGAGACTTGTAACCCAGGTACCATCATGTTAGATACGACCGACTTAAAACCTCATCTGCCTTACCACGTCGTGCTTCAGATAGTAGTGGCTCATCCCACGAAAACTTTTACACGGAATATCTTCCGCACGGTGGTCGACGAGGGCGCTTCGACTTGCGTTATGTCATTAGCATGTTGGAAGGCTATTGGCCAGCCCGAGTTGTCTCCGTCACCTACTCTCCTCACTGCATTCAATGGTCATTCTTTCCGGCCACATGGCATCATCCCTTCTTTCCCTGTGCAGTTAGGAGGGAAGACCGTGTGCGTTGAAGTAGAGGTAGTCGATGCCCCCCTCGACTATAACCTCTTGTTAGGTCAGATTTGGACTTACGCTATGCAAGCGGTGGTTGCTACAGTTTTCTGAGTCTTGTTGTTTCCACACGAAGGCCGGATAGTGACCATTGATCAATTGTCCTTCTCTAGACCTGACCCAGCTTTGGGGGCATCCACGGTTCCCATGATTGATAATCCTCAAGCCGGTGTCGTTAATGTAGGAGTTGGTTTGTGTCCATCGTTCATGGGTACCTTCGATTACCCACCTCCTCATAGCTATGTCAAGTTTATATCTACTCACCACAAGGCTAAGATTTTTCAAGTTTCGTCGTTCCGCACGACTTACTTTGAGGATCTGTGGATTCTTCCTTCCCCATCAGCCTCGATGGATGAGACAGGGCACTCCGACATGTCCATGCCCTTGTCAGCCACTGAAGTAGAGTACTCCTTAGTCCAGCAAGCTTCAGCTAACCCTGATCCGACTCCCGCACAAGAGTTGGATCCACTGCACGAGCCTATTTGGGCTCAGGGTTCTCTTGCTACCACCGATTCGTTAGATGTAGTCTTGCCTTCCGACGAAGCTGTAATTGAAGCAATGACTAGTCCGGACAAACCTTGGGAAGATCTTCATCACAGATCATATTTTCTCCCAGAGTTGAGCCGAATCGAGGTAGGATAATTCACTATCACCATGACGGGAGGTCAGCCATGTCCTATTAACCTCTTAGCTACACAGGAAATTTATGCTGAGGTCAATATGGTGACTACTGCTTCCACTATACCTATCAATATCTCCCGAAACCCCGGCATCGTGGAGAATGTCTTCATCAGAGTGGATTTCTCCCCCGAAGAGATTCAAATTTACATGGATCTTTTCAAAGAATTCCACGACGTTTTTGCCTGGTCTTAGGAGGAAATTCCAGGTATCTATCCGAAAATAGTTGAACATGAAATCACAACGTATCCTGATGCTAATCCTATTTGACAAAAGCTTCGTCCAGTCAATCCTAAGAAAGTAGCAGCCATTAATCTTGAGGTTGATAAATTGCTCAAGGCAGGGTTCATTTACCCTATCCATTTGACTCAATGGGTTTCAAACCCTGTGCCGGTCAATAAAAAACAAGTCACGATTTGTGTGTGTACCGATTTTCGTGATTTGAACAAGGCATGTCCAAAAGATAATTTTCCAACCCCATTCATTGACCAGATCATTGATGAATGCGCCAGTTGTGAAGCCTTTTCATTCATGGATGGTTTTTCGGGATATAATCAAATCCAAATCAAACTCGAGGACCAACACAAAACGACATTCATCTGTCCGTGGGGTACATTCACCTATCGTAAGATGCCTTTTGGCCTTAAGAATGCTGGAGCCACTTTCCAGTGGGCCATGTCTTTTGCGTTTCATGACCTCAAACATATAGTCGAGGCCTATCTAGATGATTTAGCATCACACTCTCGCAAGCGAAAGGATCATCCTACACACCTCAGACTAATCTTCAAACGTTGTCGCTACTTCAGGATTCGCTTGAATCCCAACAAGTGCAGCTTTTGCATCACGTCAGGACGTTTGTTAGGTTTCATCATATCAACCACAAGGATCATGGTGGATCCTCTTAAGGTGGAGGCAATAATCCAGTTTCCCCCCCCACGCACAATCTTACAACTTCAAAGTCTTCAAGGCAAGGCAAATTTCTTATGACACTTCATCGCCAACTATTACAAAATCACCAAGGGATTTATGCGTTTACTAAAGAAAGATGTTCCCTTTTTCTGGGATGAAGCCGCTCAATGCTCTTTTGATGCATTAAAACACACCCTCACAACTGCACCTCTGCTAAAACCACCTAATTATAACAAGGATTTCCTATTATACCTGGTTGCCGCAGAGTCAACCATAGGCATGGTTTTAGTTCAGGAAGATGATTCGTTTTCAGAATACGTGATCTATTACCTGAGCCGAGGCCTCATAGGACGGGAACTTAATTATTCCCTTCTCGAAAAAATTGCGTTGGCAGCAGTTCATGCTGTCCAATGGTTCCATCACTATGTTTTGTTTCGCAAGACCACCGTCGTTGCTGTCGTGAATCCATTCTAGTACATGTTGACACAACGATTTATCGGTGGAAAAATCAGTAGGTGGATGGTCATCCTCCAAGAATTTGACTTAGATTTCGTTTCAGTGAAGTCCAAGAAGTCATTGGTCTTCACAGAACTTATTTCGGAGCTTTCGGTTGAGTCAGGTGACGTTGTGCTTGAGGAATCGCCTATCCGGGGGGATATGTTTTTGATTCAATCTTCAGACCCCTGGTATGAAGATATACTTATCTATCTCCAGACTTTGAAGTGCCCCACCTCTGCTTCTCGTGACGAGCGTCGACGGATACGCCATCAGCCTAATAATTATCTCATACTCGATGATACATTGTATCGGAGAGGTGTAGATTGCATTTTGCATCGATGTCTCACTCATGAAGAGGTTGTCATAGTGCTCAACGATTGTCATACCAGAGCTTGTAGTGGTCACTTATCTGGGTTGGCGACAGCCCAAAATATTTTACGAGTAGGCTACTTCTGGCCCACACTTATGAAAGATTGTATCGAGTTGGTCAAAAAGTGCCATCCGTGCCAAATCTTCTCACGGAAGATGAGGGCACATCCAACTCCTATGTTTCCTGTCATCACAGTCGGTCCCTTCACTAAGTGGGGGACTGATTACACTACATGCAACCCCCCATCAGCAAGGGGGCATCGTTATATCATCGTAGCTGTTGACTACTTCACTAAGTGGGTCGAAGCTATGTCGTAAAGATGATGGAGAGACTACAACTCTCTTCTTATTCAACCAAATTATAGCACAGTTTGACGTCCCGAGAGAGATTGTCACTGACCATGGCAGTCACTTTCAGAATCAAATGATGACTGAGTTAATGTCAAAGCTTGGGTTACGGCAAGAACATTCATCACCTTACTACCCCCAAGCCAATGGGCAAGTGGAAGCTGTAAACAAAACTCTTAAGACTATTCTATAGCGAACTATAAACTTAGCCAAGTCAAATTGGCATTTGATGTTATACTCAGCATTATGGGCTTACCGAACATCTGTTAAGACTGCAACCAGTTTTTCACCTTTTCAACTCGTCTATGGGCTGGAGGCAGTCTTGCCCATCAACTGTCAAATCCCGTCTCTGAAATTGGCAGTACAGTTATTGCTAGACACTTCTCCGCTTGAAGAATGGTTAGTACACCTTGAACATCTTGATGAGCAGCGTCGCGATGTGGCCCTGGCTAACGAGGCTCATAAACATAAGGTCAAGTGTCAATATGATAGGTCCGTTTGTCCTCGGATTTTTTCTGAGGGCGACCTTGTCCTGGCCTATGACCAAGATAAGGACCCCCTGGGGGCAGGAAAGTTTAAACCCATGTGGTTCGGAGCCTTCATTATTAAGGAGGTTTTAAAAAAGGGCGCTTATCGCTTGGTCGATTTTGAAGGGAATGCTTTGGCGGAGCCTAGAAATGGGCTCTACCTCAAGAAGTATTACTCATAGAAAGGTCACTGTGGGTAACTTTTTGTAACATATGTATAGTCTTTGCACTATTACTTTTTACATTTCTTTTAAAAAACATGTTATGGACGTGTCATTGATGTTATCTTTCGTCAATATGGAAAATGTCAAGTGAGTCCAAGGTGTTCATTGGGTATGCGGATGGTGCTAGTCGACACACGCGGAGGCTTGCCTCCATAGCTTGGGTAATCTTTACACCACAGGGTCAGTTGTTATCTTCCGGGGGTATATGCTTAGGTGACACCACAAATAATGTTGCCGAGTATAGTGCAGTTATTGAGTTACTTCGTGATGCATTGTCATTGGGTATCTCTCATCTCCGGGTCTATCTAGACGCTCAGCTGGTTGTGTCGCAGCTAAACAAAATATACCGGGTACATGATCCAACTTTACAATGACGATTCCTTAGGGTACGTCTCTTAGAATGCAACTTTGATTATATTACATATTTTCATGTTCCTAGGAGATTAAACCAAATCACAGATACTCTAGCTAATCACATTTTAGATTGGCATCTTGCCCACATATAAAAAAGATCATGAACATAAAACATGTAAATACATTTTTGCACACATAATCCATAAGACATAAAAAGAGATAAAAACCATATATAAACATCATAAAATCCTCAGAGTACATAGATGGGCGCAAGTGCCTCACAAGTGGGAACAGTAACGAGTCACTGGGCTTATTCCCTCAAAAAATATATACATATCAATGCTCGTGGCACATAAAAGTCTAATGTATGCTCAGGGCCTATGGGCCCTGTTATAATCATGTACAGCTTGGGCTAAACACCTAAACAATCGGACCCATGTCCGAGGTGCCCCCACAACATGAGTCTGCATGGACGGAGGCAAGTCCTCTATCTCTTCCATGGGAACTATGCGAGTGAGTGCAGCGAAGTACCGCTCAATTCACCTCAGGACCCTCTCGGCCTCTCCTGCTGGGAGGTTCCCTACTACTGTTGCTCCTCCAGCGGCGGCAACTGCAGCTTTCGGTCGTGGGCGACGCCTATTCCGTGCATAGTCGACAGGTTGCATGGGTCCCACATCTGCATCCAATACAACGTTCACCCATCAAAAACTCTGGTATACAAAAACATGATATATATATATATATATATATATCAAAAAGACATAAAAATTACATATGCAAACAAAAAAACTGTATAGGTGGAGACTTACCCATCTCCCCTCGCTCCTCACCAGAAGGCACTGGTATCACTGGATCTTTGGAAAAGTCAATCCCCACATATGGGTAGTCCTCAATAGCCGGAATCTGTCGTGACAACCAAGAAAAAAAGTCGTCGTTGAAGGCCTCCATGGTCCTTTCGCCACCCTGTCGGGGCAGTAACACTGCCCATCTGCATAATGCGGGAAAAGTAGCTAGATGTCCTCGTACTGTCATCCAAGGGCTAAAACACGGAACTCTCTCGAAAAAGAATGAACACAAGATGGTCCCAAACCCGAAGTTCTTGTGTGTTCGCTGTCTACAAGCTGTCAACTGGCTCTTAATTCACTCTAATAGTGTGGTACTCCAGTCAAAAATTTGTGCATTCATGCACTGGATCACACAGTTCATCTGTGCGTGCGAAGCCTGATGCACGACTGTTGAGCCGGTAATCCGCCCAATGAGAAATAAAATAGTCTGAAGGGCGAGGCTGGTAATCCTACTAACGGGTACTGAGGAAGTTCTCTAATCAGTCCCAGCCTCACAATACTCCTCTATCATCTCCAAGACTTTGTTCAGCCCCGCAGGAAAAGTCTGAAAGTTGACTGGTTCCCCTCTCCTTGAGAGGCCAGTCAAAAAGTAAATATCCTCAGTGGTGGGCACCAAGGATTTCCCCTCTAGCATGAATGCCTCTGCATCAGGGTGCCAATAATCAACCAAGGCATTCAGTAGCATTGGTTGCACGTGCATATATGGACATAAAAAGAATTTCACTAAACCACACTGCGTCATCACGGCCACAACATTCGGATCTGTAGGCACTAACTCATTGGCGGCCTCGTGCTCCCTCTCCCTCCACTGAACATACATCCTGCCAACATAACAAAGAAAAAAGGAGGGTCAATACTTTTAAAATTTTTGGTTTTTCATTACACGGGGGGTAGCCGCGGCCTGTAGAGGTGATAGTTGTGGGTACCCGCAGGCAGGATTTTCTCTGCCCGCGGATACCCGCGGGTTGTCTTTGGATAGCCCGCGTTTTCCTAGGGACGACCTTTTTAAGGTCGACACCCACCCCCAAAATCAACTAATTACTTAAAATGACGTATTGAATAGCTAGACAAGGGAGTTTGTACTTACTTGGTCCAAGCAGAAGTCTATTTCGTCCACTGTAGCTCCCGAAATCATGATCTTTGGCAAAGGGGGTCTTTTGGCTCCAGAGTCAATTTCCAAATCAATAATGGTGATAATGAGCTGCCAGCTTCTATTTATAGACTTTTTGGCTTCTTTTTGTCACTTTTTTGGGCCCCTTTATCAGTTTCTTTATATCAAAAACCATTTTGAGTGATCCAGGAGTTATATGGGAGGGATTTGGGCAGGTATTGGGACACTATTTTTATTGAGTTTCAAAAAATAAAAAAATATATATATTGACGATCCATAATTTTTTTTTTCAGAAATCAAATTGAGCATATAGGGTAGGATTTCATCCCAACTGTTGCATCTCATTGCCTTTTGTTCTTATGATATAGGATCGATCCCATCCGGTTGTGACACAGAACCATCATATCTGCTCTAGAAGTGTCACAACTTGGTGGTAGAGCTTACCGAAACATGGATGCCCTAGGTAGGTCTGGTCACATTATGGTGTCCATGCCGTTTCTAACAACACTGTAGGCTCGGGAGTCCATATAGTCTTTCCTGAATACGAGTTTGAGCCTCATTCGCATGGGTATTTTTTTTTACTCTTTGTCTTACCCTCCGGACTCCCAAAACATAACGGGTCTCCTTTTAAGCCCTTTTCAGACCCTTTAAACATGAAAAGATTGACGAGCGATCTTGTGACCTTTCACGCTTGTTAAACTGAAATTTGAAGTCACATCTGTCTGGTGGTAGTTTACCCCTTTTTCGGTCCGGACGGTCAACTGTACGAACAAAGGTATACTCTATAGAAATTCCATTCTTTAGAAGAGTACTCTCAGGTATGATTTTATCCCTTTTTTGGGCCTGAGGGACTAAACTTACGAAAAAAAAAACCCCACGGAGTCCATAGTTAAGCTCTTTTCAGACTCCCTAAAATTGAAAAGATTGCCGAGTGACCTTATTCTTTCACACTTGTTAAATTGGTCCAGAAGAATATTCCTGATGGAGTCCATAGTTAAGCTTTTTTCAGACTCCTTAAAACTAAAAAAATAGCTGAGTGATCTTGTCCTTGTAACACTTGTTAAAATGGTTTTGAATTGACCTCTAATCGGTGCTAGTTTATCCCTTTTTTGAACCGAATAGACTACTGTCGAAAAAGGTACCCCAACAGAGTCTCCTTTTATGCTTTTTCAGACTCTCTAAATATGAAAAACCACCGAGCTTACCTTATCTGGGCTCGTTAAACTTACATCGAAGGACGTTACCATTGTGTGTTCTATCAACCACATTTGCATAACTTACCCATCAGCCTTGTAACAGTGTGTTTCTGCGTCTTCACACCTTTGGCCACTGAAGGATATTTTCCTGAGTATCATTTCCCTAGAACATTAGTCTTGTCCTTGTGCCTTGAGCTTGTATGTTTGCAGTACTCGTTCCTCCACTGTGACGTAATATTCCTTTATTCTTTTTCAAAAAATCAAAAAGAACAAAAAAATCAAATATACCCCAAAAAGAGGATGGGAAAAGTATTTTCTTTATTGGCAGCATAATGAGTCGCCCTTGGATGAAGCACATCTGTCCATTTGATCATCAAACTATGGGATGCAGTACAGCCTTAGGAAGCTTTTTCTTGCTATATAGAGTTGTGTCCTCCACCGTTTGGTTACTCTTCCAAACATATGGAGAGTTTGCGTTGCCTCCTGCTTTGTAGACTTATGATTAACAGATATGCTGCCTGAGTCTTATCACTTGTCGTGCTATCGTCCAAGGGAAGTTTTTCACTAAGCTTGAGTCGGCCCCTCTGCAATATGTCTCTTGTCCGCATACTTGGCCATCCTGAACGTCCAATCAAGTCTTTATTTGAAATCACTAAAGCCTTCAGTCCGATCATCAAGATTATCAAGTCCATAACTGACGAGTCGTCGAAGACCTCTGGGTAGTGCAGTCGTACCCTCATATTACACTCCTACCCGAGTTTTAGAATATTTTAAAGTTGTTGCTCAAGCTCTGAAGTACAGCCATTAGGCCGCATCAGCTTCTGGGAGATGGATACTTTATATGTATATCTTTCTGATTTCAAGATGTAGCTCCACTGTGTATTATTCGCGGCTACTCTTTATAGTTATTTGACATGGATCTACAGTGTATTTGATTGGTAGCCATGGTTCTATTTTATCCCGAGCATGGGTATTCCCACCTCGGTGAGACATTTGTTATTTTGCAGACGGCACCTCCTGGCTCTTGATCCTTGGGCTCACTCGTTCAACACATCAGTACAGATTGGTAATGTATTTCGGCCATCAGATGCTCTTCTGACCTCACACATTAGGGGGCATATGTTATAACCCTAAATTGCACCACACATTCTTACCTGGCATCATGCCAACTCATATCCCTTCCTTGCCAAAGCCATGCTGAACAAACTCTTGAAAATCCTCTTAAATCAAGTAACACACGCCCTAACCCACTACTGCACGTGTTTGAACACTGGCAGGTCTACTACAGCCCGCGTTTACCTAACAAAGCACAAAAACAAGAAATTTTCCGATGGGACAAAAAGCTATGGGTCAGTTAACTGAAACTCCCAGCCATGCATGGCCAAGAGTTCATCCAAAATCCTAGCTCCTTCTAGCCTATAAAAGAAGGGGTAGGGGTACCATTTGGAGGAGGGAAAAATATAGCGAAGAAACTCTTCCCATTTTCCGAATCCATTTGTCCCAACCATTTAGCCTTTCCTCAAGCCTAAGGAGAATTAACGCAAAGCAGTTGGAGGACAAAGAAGAGGAGGAGCCCAGAATCAGGATCAAGGAGCAGTGGCCGGTCTCGACTTTGATTGTAAGTTGATTCATTTTGAAAGTAATAAAAAGATACTTTTCCCATCCCAATGCATGAGTTATCCATGATTTGTTTAATTTATGCTTAATTTCTAACCCTCAAGTAGAAAAGTAGCATGCATGCGTAGTGTTTTGCCTTGATCGCAGGATTATCTTTGGAAGGAGCAGCACAAGTAAGCGGGCAAAGCGCAATGGAGGATCTACACCAAACATCAGTAAAAAGGTTAGTAGTTCCTTTCCATGTGTGTATGTGAAAAAGGGGGTTTTAAGTTTTGGGTGGTAGGTTAAAAGTGATTTCTTTACGGTCATAATCTGCATGCAAGTCTGACCTTAGTTTGCTAGTCCGTAGGGTATATTTCCCAACAACACTTACTAGCCGATATCCATCTTTATTGATTTTTCCTCTCCATAGGAAGTTAGAGCACAATCTTCTAATTTTTTCCAACAATCCTTTTGGAATGTATGCTAAGAGATGCCAATAGACTGAAATATCTTCTAAAACAACTTTAACAAGTGTCAACCCACCTCCTCTGGACAACCAATGATGACAACATAGGTGAATTTTGTGTTTGACCTTATTTATCAACTAACTTTAGTCCTTGATGCCATAACCATTTTTCTCAAGTATAAATCCTAAATATTTCAAGACCACTTGTAAATCCATTACCCTAAAATGAAATACTTTACTTAATCGTTGAACCACCACTTCACTTAAGTAGTTGAATCTAATTGTGTATTTAAGTAGATTTACCTCCATCCATGTTGCCTTACAATATAACTAGAGAGTATCTTTGAAATTATTTGCTTACCTCGTAGATCCACGAGAAAATCAAAGTACATCATCCACATAGAGTAAATGAGTGATGTAACACACCCGACTCATTGATACTCTTTTAAGGGGTGGGGAATTATAAATTCATTTTCCCTTAACTAACTCATCTCGAATCATCTCTTCGAGATGATTTATTCTCTTCTACTTGTCAGTAGCTTTCTAACGACTACTACCGGGTTCTAAACCGACTCTTGGTTTATATCTTACGACTTCCCAAAGTTCTTCAAAAATTCATTGGTTGAGGGCCATGTGACACCCCTATGGCTTCATCTCATTAACATCATTTTTTTGTTCCTACCTCTTGTAGGGAAGGTACATATGTCAACCAATCTGACGGTTGGCTTAACCCTCATCTGACACATGGGCTAGCGGGGATTTTGGAGTTCGGCGTTGAACGTCTTCTTGCTATCTACACGCGAGACCTACCAAAGTCCCAGAATATTTCCACGTGGTTCCGGCCTTCAGACCTTTTTGGTCTCTCTACAATTCTACATCCCAAATCCTCCAGAATCCCAGAGTCCCAGAGTTCCAGAGTCACAGTCACTTCACCAACCACATTGGCTAGGCGGGCAGGCACCAGGAACTGACACATAAGAGGGGTTAGGGTGACATGTGTTATGTTCCAATGAGCCTATAGGGTATGTGATACACACAAATTTGGGTGACACATGGAATGTCAAGCTGGGGTCCACGTCACCCTAGACTAACAGTCTCCTAACATCCCTCAGATCTCATGGTCAAGATCTGACCACTTAGATTTATAGATCCACGACTCTTGTTACTTTGAGGATTCAACGTTCGGGAGTTTTGCGATTCAAAATCCTCTCTTCTCCTGAAGTTCCCAATCTATGAACTAAAGGGGCTAGCGCCACGTGTCCTCGATATATCGATGACTGGGAAAGAACCCGAAGGATCCCTCGATCTACGATCCTGGGTTCTTCATGCCCCCAACCTTCGGGGTGTTGGATCCTAATTTAGTTGGTAATATAGGTTCACCTAGCCACTTGGGGAACTGACCAATGTCAGTCAACCTTATGGGTAACCGTAATTCTCAGTCACCTTCGACCGATTTATGACTATGAGGTCCGACAATACTATGAAGTTCTGAAATTCTGGAGCTAGAAGGACTTAACTTCCTTAGGCTTAGCCTAAGGTTCCTAGTTATTGATCATATGGGTCCTCACGAATGATTCTCGTTCGCTCATCTTCCAAACGAAGAGATCTCCCTTTTTAGGGCTTGAACCTCGTTATCCTTCCTGATATTTATCATGAAATGGTTAAGGACTTGGGCCTGAAATCCCGATCACACAACAAGGAGCCTGAAAGAGGTATCCTCTTCAGATGGGCAGGTTCAGATCGACACAATATCTCTAACTCGATCATCTTACAGGATTATGTCCCAAGAAGCCTCAAGGGATAATCTAGGGCATACAGACTATCAGTCGGAAGCATAAGTTCACAGGGAGATGAATACATACACATATCATGACCATTTCACACATAAACTATTTATAAATACACATATATATAAACCCATGCATTCCTCCATTATTCCAGTTCAATACATAAAGCCGGAAAATACTTATCATAACCAGAAGGTGTGTTGCGACTGCGGAAAGGGGTGCTCATTTCCACCCAACCATAGGCTCAATCACTCTCAATGGATTTACCACTAGCCACCCCCAATTTAATCCATGATGTTATGAGATATAATTCCTTCTTCTAGCTCAATGACTGTAGGGACGAAGGTTACTCTCCTCCTCCCGCGGGATCTTGGCAATAGTTTTCACTATACCAAGCAAGGAGGACCGCTTGAGTACTTTCTCAGTGACTCAGCGACCTCGTTTATCAGCTTGTATCATAACCCTGTTAGCCATTTCCTGCGACTAGAACACGCTCATTTCTTAGTTCTTCCTTGAACCCGAGAGCTTAGTCTCTCATCTCTGCACTCTTCGCAAGTCTTCCTCTGCCCACCACACCTTCCTTTCTTGCCTTCCTCAGCAAGGTTTCATGTGGCTCGAATTCCCAATCCATGGTCAGGTCTAAAATCCTTACAGATGGGTGCTCTACCCCATCCCCTCATTAACTCTTGAGGAGGTCTTCCCACCTACCAACATGACTGTAATTCATTCCTGGATCAGAGGAATGTTCTGGTCTTGAGAAATTAAATCCAGCAAGGTACTGGTTTGGTGGAGGTTAACACAACCATTCCTGGTCCCCTTCACCATCTCTTTCATAGCATTTGTGGTATCTATTAGTACACCCCCCTTCCAACAATCATGCAACACTTATCCATTTTCTAGTGAATAACATAATTTACATTTATTAACCTTTTATGGAAAGGTCCATCAAATCAAACATCCACACATATTGAGTTTTCCATAGTCTCTTGGCCAATATAGTTATATTTACAAATTGGGGGAAACAAGGTGTTACAAGTGATATATTAACAAAGTTACCAACTTAACGAGAACTCTACAGAGTTCTTGTTTTTGGGCGGGTCCAATTTTTTACCCCGTTTTTAAAAATGGTGCTACTAGTAGCACCCCCCCTCCATTTTTAGGTGGTTTTTCAATATTTTAATTTTTTTGATCCACAATGTTTCTACATTATTTTTTTTAATTCTTATTTTTCATCTATTTTTCATCTATTTTTCATCTATTTTTCTATTTTTTTTAGTATTTTTTCATGCTTCTTTCAATCTTAAAAATATTTTTTACCATTTAATATTTTTAAGTTACAATTTTTCATATAATTGTGTCTCCTTAATTAATTTATTGTTCCATACTTTTTAAATATAGTGAAAAACATCATTTTTAACACATTGTTTACCTTTACTTCAATACATCGAAAACAATTGTAATTAAATAACACTATTTTTTAATATTTAGCAAAAAAATACACATTTTATAGCCGTATATAATAAAAAACCTATACAGTTTGGTACATATTCCTTAATATAACATGTCAAATAAATCATTTTTATGGACATAATTGAACAACAAAAAATCAAAATTTTATAAAAAAAATTATCATTTTCTTTCATATTTTTATACATTTGAAATAAAAAATGACAACATTTAATAAAATTTTCCAATGTATAGTGATTCACATACAAATAAAACGAAAAAAAAATAAAAAATAAAATAAAAATATTCATCACAAAACAACAATAGATACATCTTTATTCTTATTTTAAAATCTAAAAGTCAAAACATTACGGTTATAGCTCTAAAAAATTTGCAAAATTGAGCATCGTCTTCAAAGACATCTTAAAACTAATCAACAATATCATATATCTCAAATTCATCATTCTCAATAGACACATTATCATCTTCTTCGATGTCATTTTGTGCTTCCATTGTGTCATTTTGTTCTTCCATTGGTTCTTTGATATCCGCAAGTTCTCCAAAGTGATGATTTCCAATCATTCCTCCTAATGGTACTTGAGGTTCCTTTGGCAATTTTGCCACCTTTGATTAACTAAAATCTCCTTTCCTCAAGCCACCTTCTTGCATTTCATCTGGAAGAGCTGGAATAGCATTAATTCTTTATTGAATAAAACGGTACTTCATTAGGTCACTTTCAATGGCTATGCAATTCCTTCCTTTTTGTCAGCAACACGCTAATGTTGTACCTAATCACCACATACAAAGTAAATAATGACATTAGATACTGTAAAAAGACATAAATTAAAAATAATATAAGATTGAATTATGATTTCATAAATATTAGATCATAATTATTACATGAACCCAAGAACAAATCCAAAACCCAATCTCCTTCATTTGAAAATGTATCTATAAGATAATTAATTAATGCTTGTGGTTTTTGATAAATGTTAACCATCTCCTTTCAAATATTTCCCCTCATATGTTAGCTCTCTAACCACAACGTTGCATACCAATACACTACTAGGAGTCACTCCATCCTTTGCATTGACAATAATAGAATTATAAGAATCATCTTTTGTCCAGGTTGCAAGATGTATACTCTCGAAATCATGTTTAAATGATTCTCTATTGGATCTCTGAATATTAGGCTTGTTCCTGTAACATAAATAAGTGCAAATTCAATTAACTTGTGAATTAATAAAATTGTTTTCTAATCTTAATTGTTAAACATACACTTTCAATATCTTATCAAATAAACTTCATCCTTGGCTTTTCTTCCCCCTTGAAGCTTGATTATACTAATTATTGTTGTGTGTCTGAATGAAATACTATAAATCTCCAAAATGGTGATGTTGTAACTTCCCTAAATCCCATAACCACTTTATTGAAAGCTTGGTAAATATAAGACTCAGTATCATATCCAATGTTTTGGATATTATAACCATGAGGGATATCTGTAATAACTAGGGAGTATTTTTTTTTAGGAACAATATTTGCAAGTTGTTCACAATCACCTAATAACACTTTATATTGAAAAGTGTCGAGCCCATTCCAAATGTAGTGATCAAGGGTGTCATCAAGTTGAACATGTCTCATTCTTTCTCCTTCAAACTTGTTTTTTTTGAATAAAACTTTTGAAAGTTTCAGGTACTCTGTCTGCATTCTTCTTTGACATCTTTAATGAAACAAACAAACATATAATTATACATATATAACTATTAAAAAATAAATAAATAAATTACAAACAAATAATATGAATGTAATAAATCAACATACCTTTTTGAATGCAACAAAAAAATGTTTCAATATTGTTGAAGAGCTTGAATTTGGATAGTTGAGTTTAACATCATCCACACTTTCTTCATTCAACATCCTAATAATTTCCTCTTGTATTCTCATATACACCTTGTGACTAAATAAAACAAAAATAATGTTAAAGTGAAAAAAAATAATTTTCTTGTCCTAACATAAATAAAACATTTCTTCCATTGACAATTCTCCCGACCTAACACATGATAATATAGTTATGATAAGTTTATTATCCTTCACTCCTTGTATTGATCTCCAATGTGTTATAGTCATATTATTTACAAGATTTTTTATTTCAGGACCTGTCTTTCTTGTGCCACATATAAATGGTTTAGCCTTCTTAACTCTTTGATTTTTTATACTAATATTTTCCCATAGGGTGAAGATCTCATCTATCAAATCTCATACCTGTCCAATTCTAAATTCCAATTGAAAACAACTATCCACAACTCTAACTATATCACTTCCTTTGCGATTTTTTTTTCTTTTGTATTTTCATCATCAAGTGGGAATCTTATTTCCATACAACAATGTTTCTGAAACTTGACATCAACATTTGATCTCTCCCCATGACATATTTCAGAAAAATCATTATGGATAAATCTCACCCTTTGAATGAAAGTCATAGACATTTTGTACTCATTGTCCATGCTATGATCCCATTCCAGTGACTTTGCTAATGAATCTGTTAAACCGACATAAATTATGCATTTGATTGTCTCAAAAAGAGGATTATTGGGATATTCTTGCATCAATTCTCTTATAGCCTCTGCAGAATGATTTCCTTGAATCACATAATATTTGTAGTCAATACATTTTGATCTATCAAATTCTTACCTCATAGAAACTTCCATTGGGTAAAAAAGAACTAGGTAATCAACCACATGTTCATATGGATTGTACCTAATCAATGCTTTCAAATTGTGAATATGCAAGTGATGTGGTTTTCTAATTTGATATTTTTCTCGCCCTTCTATGGGTTTATAAAGTTGTTTCACATTCAACTGAAATGTGTGGCCATCATCAACTAAGTTCATCGTCCTCATTCTATTTTGAATGGCATTTTGTGTTGTTTTCATAATACTGTCCTCTAGATCAACAATTGGTGTTATTATTTCTCTATTACCTTTAAGAATTTCACTATAATACTCTAAGCTAACGATGGCTTCTTGAACATTATCAACATTTGTTTTCTTCCTCTTATGATTTAAATGTGTTTCATCTAAATCAATGATTTCTTCATAATGAATAGGAATAGACTCATCATCAACCATCGCTCATTTGCATTTATCTTGTTTATTCTTTTTGCGAGAAGGAGTGATAACCTCCTTGGGACCAATCTCAACAAAATATTCATTTGGATTTCCCTCATTTTCAAATGTAACCCTTTTTGGATTTCTAGAATGAGGATTTTTCTTTCTTCATTCATGTTCTTGTATGTCTACTCTTGTCAGTTCAACCTCCATTATTTTATGTTTTTGTTTCCTTCCTTCTTGTGTCTTTTCAATATGAAAAGTGTTGATGACATCCATGATATTATTCTCTGTAGAGTAAACCCCCACTAACATATGTGAAAGTCATTCAACAAAATTCTCTAAAAATAAAATATAACATTTTCATGTTAAATAAAATTAAAACATTACCATGATACTAAAAATAATAAATGACGCAAAAATAAAAATAAAAAACTTACATTGTCGTTCTCAATGTCATCAACGATGGATGCACATAATTCTGAAAAACATTTGTTCTTGTTATAATTGCTCAATTTGAAACAATATCTAAACCTTATATAAGTTCTGCATAGTTTGACAAGTGCATAAACAATATTTGTGGCTGGCACCAAACATATATCTCGTAACAAGCCAAGTGTTTGATAATTTCCTTGCACATGTTCTAATTCAACACAATACAAATATATATGATATCCATTGTTGTCTTGCTTGTCTTAAGAAAACTAAGAATATTCCAGTTTGTTTTCACCTTCCATAGATTTCCACTTTCTAACATTATTCATTGCCCTTGATAGCTCAGGTGTTATGCTATCGTCTTGTTTCCTAACATTCATGGAGGTTCCAGTTGCAATTTTGGCTGCCATTATTGCAGGTCATGATCCATATATATTCATAGATAATCTCTTTCCTTCCATTTTCCTATAAGATAAAAAAAAAAAGTTAGGCATTTTACATTATAATAAACTAGGAAAAAAACATTGAATATAAGAACTAATTTAAAAAAAAAATTAAAATTTTTGATCCATATTTAAATTTTTTTGACCCATGGAGTTATTAGGCTTATGTCAGGACCGTTCCTTGGTCGTGGGGGGATGGGGTGATGCCCAAGAATTCCCTAGCCCGACCAGCCCCGTGTCCAAGCCATGGGCTAGGGCAATTTCAGGCATCACCCTAGCCCCTCTCCGGCTAAAGCACGGTCTTGTGGGATCGTGCCTTAGCCGCGGAGGGGTTGGAGTGATCCCCATCCCCCACGGCTAAGCCCCAGTTGTTCCTAGGGCTTGGCCATGGGGGATGAACGACCAAGCCCCAAACATTGCCTAGTAACCACCATGGGCCAAAACGAAAAAACTTTAAGTAAAAAACAATAAAAAAATATTTTTTTTTACAAAACTATACCTAAATTTGACTCTTTTTTCATTTTTTTTCAAAAAATCTTAAGGATTTTGTTAATTTTTTTGAAAAAAATCTCAATTTTTTAAAAAGGTTGGGTTTTTTTAGAAAAAATTAGAAAACCTCTTAAAAAATTTAAGGTTTTTTAATTTCCGCATGAAAAACTATTATGTGATTCAAAGATAATCCTATAATTGTTGTTTTGGTAAATGGTAAGAATTTAAAAAACAATTAATCTCTGAAATGCTAGATTCTCCTCGGAGGTCTTCTCGATGAACTATTATGCCATCTAGGCCATATTTGTGTTCCTACAAGAGAGCTTACAAAGTTGATTTGGGAAGCACACTACAGTTGGATGGAAGGACATTTTGGCGTGGAGAAAACTGTGGTCATTCTTAAGAAACAATTTTATTGGCCAAAAATTCGACAAGATGTCAGGAAGTATATAAGATCTTGCATTACCTATGCCATTGCCAAGCCAACCATCAAGAAGCAAGGCTTATACACCCCTCTTCCTACTCCTGAGAAGCTTTGGGAATCCATCTCAATGGATTACATGTCTGGCCTTTCATCCACTAAGCAAGGAAATGACTGTGTATTTGTGGTTGTTGATCATTTTTCGAAGATGGCCATCCTCACAACCTATAAGAAGAATATCATAGCGGTAGATACTTCCAAGCCCTTCTTCGAACAAATGTGGGTCCATTTTGAGATACCACAGACCATCATCTCCGACTGGGACAGCAGGTTCCTCGACACATTTTGGCCGAGTCTCTGGTCATTGTTGGACACCAAGCTCACTAAATCCATTGCTTTCCACCCCCAAACAGATGGCCAAACAAAGGTCATCAATCGGATGATTGTGCACATCCTGCGCATGTACAAATCTAAACATCCACATACATGGGATGAGAGTCTCCCCTATGTTCAACACAGTTACAACATGGCTCTCCATAACTCCACCGGCTATAGCCCATTTCAAGTGGGGTTGGGATTCTAGCCCTTGGGTCCAATCGATGTTGCACTACATCTTTCCACCACACAGACATACTCTTCAAATGTTCAGTCTGATACCGAGAAAGCCACCAAATTCATGGAGCGGATTCAGCACATATGCCAATAGGTCCAGGAGATTTTGCATAAATCAAATGCTAAGTACAAGCAACACCATGATCAACACAGGGTACCGCAACAGTTTCAGGTTGGTGACAAAGTCTGGTTACATATACAGAAGGAGCGTCTCATAGGCCCCCATCAGAAGTTGCGCCCACTTCGCTATGGGCCTTACACTATCACCAAGGTTGTGTGTAGCAATGCTTTTGAGCTCAACACTCCACCCTTCCTTGGCATGGACCTTGTGTTCAATGTGGACCTCCTTCGACCATATTTTCCACCATTATTGGACACCTTAGAGATTGCAGAACAACTGACATCAACATAGCTCAACCCTGACTACATGGACAAAGCATCACCTGATCAGATAGTGGACACACAGGTCAAGGGCACTTGCGAGTAGAGGTTCCAACTTTATCGAGTTGTCAAGGTAGGGAAACTCTTACACCAAGTCAAGTGGCTCACCCAGGGCCAAATCCACCAGAATTTTCCTCACTTGATGGGGGAACTCAACGCAATGGATACCATTGCTTCCTAAAGAGGGAGGATTGATCCAGGTTGACACTGGTGGCCACCCCCCTATTCCAATTGGCTCCTCTTGTCCATTTTTAGTTCAAGATGTTCTTTTGTACTTCTTTGTAATTGTGAGTTTTACACTTCTGGAGTTCTCTGAAGCCCTACACATCTTCCAGGTGGATATTGGTGGCCTCTCACCTAATCTCTCGTCTGAGCCATGTGCTAGCCGTGACCAAGTTGATGAGCCTCATGAAGCCAAGAATGAGATTTCACCTACTGTACTCAATCCAACACTCTCCAAAACTCAGCATAGATACATACCCTTAAAAATACCTCACATCCTTCATGATTTTCCTCCAAATCACTATGAGTACCTACTTATGTTTGATGGGGAACACATACACAGTACACCAGTTTTTTACGTGGAAACCCAAAGCAGGAGAAAACCACAAAATGATTTTTCGTATATGTGTTGAAGAATTACATTCATTGGAAGAACCAACTTCCTTTGTTTTCCAGCTGCAACTGGAAGGAGGCTCCAACCCCCTTGTTTCTTAGGCTACAACCTGAGGGAAGCTCCAACTCCCCAATTCTCTGGCTACAGCCATACTGAGGCTACAACACCCTGTCTTCTCCAGCTACAACCAAAAAGTGGCTACAACAACCTGTCCTTGCCCGGTCCAACCGCCATGAAGTAGAAGTAGAATGATTGAACCATTGTCACACTATCACTGTGACATATACCGATGTAAACATGTACCAATAAACTTGAACCATGCATCAACTTGTTCCTCAACGTGTAATCAACCTATACCATAAACAAGTGCATCAACCATGCACCAACCTGTACCAAACAACCTGTAATCAACATGTACCATAAAAAAGGGCATCTAACCATATACAAAGTATGTACCAATCATGTGTCAACTACTCATCAATATATACCAACATCATCAACTATACACCTCATGTATGTGCCAACTCATCAACTACTTGTCTCAACCATGTACCCAACATGTACCTGAACCAAAAGCCCTCGTCAATATCCTCATCCAAATATGATTTGTAACTATGTAATAGACCTGGTGTATATGATCACATACCTGCAACCCTTCCTTAACTTTCACAACAAGAGACTAGCATTTTCATCAAACTGTTATTTTGTCTCACATGACTAGTTTGGCATTAGTTAAGAACCCTAACTTGAAATAATCATAACTATGTACCTGTAATGAATAAAGATATGAAAATAGTAGACAATGTACACTTTGTCACTTTACTTTATCATTTAAATAATAATTTCTTCTTTGCAATATCTTTGACTTCTTTGACCTTTTGGGGCTTCAAGCCAACATATGAGGGTCCTCCAACTTCGTAAGGCCATAACTCTCAAACCGTGAGGAGTTATGTGACGTTCAACATACCAGCAGAAATGGAATGACCTGTACTATCCATCTATAATGGTTTTTCCTTAAAATATATCAAAACGCATACCATTATCCATCAAACAAACTTGGTTCCATTACCCAAACCTGGGTTCTCCAACTTCTCATGGGCATAACTCTCTAACCGTGAGGAGTTTTGTGACGTTCCACATACCACCATAAATGGAATGACATATACTATCCATATATAATAGTATTACCTTCAAATATATTAAAACGCATTCCATTATACATGAAACAACCTTGTGTCCATTACCCAAACCTTTGTGCTACTGGAATTCACTACCGGACTTTTTCCAATGGTTGACATCAATCACTAAAGGTTGAAAAACATTTACAACATCACTCTCCAATAGTTGACATAAATGACAACCAACAATCCATACCAACTATCCATCAACCTAAGCCAATTGTCTGACAATCTCCACCTTTGGCATTGATGGAAACACCAACATTTATGGTAACACTTAGTCATGATAACATTCATGCTTATACTATTTATAAAGGTTTCTATCTCTCCCCCTTTGACATGAATGGCAAAGGGTATCTCCCTTTGGGGTTGCTCCCCCTGACTAAACTCTCCCTGGGGCTGCTCCCCCTGTCTATGTGCCTTTGATTTTTCCTTGTGTTTTAATCTCCCCCTTTGACAAAGGGTATCACTCTGAAGTCATATCGCTCATTCTTCCCTTGTGGCAATCGCTCCCCTTGGAAACATGCCTCTATGCTCTCTCTTAAAGCATTTACCTTTGCATCTGATAAATCTCTCCCCCTTTGTCCTATTTATGGTGCTTCCTCGTGTACATCTAAGACATATAAGATAAGCATTCATAAGCATTCATTTTGGAGTATAAATTACTCCTAGTCTCTGGCGAAGATACTCAAGGGCTTCCTATGGAAGCGGTTTTGTAAAGATGCATGCCACTTATTATTTTGTTCCCACATATTCAAATCTGGTGTTCTTCTCTGTAACCTGTTCCCGTATAAAGTGATACTTGATTGGAATGTGCTTCGTCTTGGAGTGCATCACCGGGTTTTTTGAGATATTGATGGCACTTGTATTATCACAATAGATTGGAATGGGCTCATCATTGTCAACCTATATATCTGTCAAAGTTTCTTTCATCCATAGAACCTGCATATAACATGTTGTTGTTGCAATATACTATGCATCGTCTGTAGATGAGGATATTGATGATTGTTTCTTTCTTAGACAAGATACTAAAAACTCACCCAAGTAGAATGTTTCTCCACTGATGCTTCGTCGGTCATCAATGCAACATGCACAATCTGCATCTTTGTAGGCAATAAGTGATAGATCATTTCCTTTTGGATACCACAGTACAAACTCTTTTGTTCCTTTGAGACATCTGAAAATCCTCTTCACTACTAATACATGTGGTTCTTTTGGTGCTGCTTGAAATCGTGCCACATGTCCAACTGCCTACATTACATCTGGTCTGGATGCTGTCACCTATAGTAAGCTAACAATCAATGACATGTATTGCCTCTTGTATGTACACTTTGAATCGTCATCTTTGCTCAACTTGCAACTAGTTTGCATAGGAGTGGTAACTGGTTTGCAATCTTCCATTATGAACATCTTTAGCATTTCTCTGATATACTTAGTTTGAGAAATAAAAATTACTTGGTTTCTTTGACATATCTGTAGACCCAAAAAGAAGCATATTTGTCCAAGTAATGACATTTCAAATTCATTCTGCATATCCTTTGCAAATTTCTGGCTTAACCTGTCATGAGTACTTCCAAAACAATATCATCAACATAAATTTCAATTAATAAAATATTACGTTGAGTTACCTTGATGTAGAGGTTGTTGTTTGCACTTCCTTTCCATAGTTCGTAGGGAGTTTTGTCATTGTTGTTTTTGAGGATTACTCTATTTTGAATGTGAACTGATGTATGCACTGCATGTGTCCAAAAAATATCTATCAATTTGGAATCCATTAGCATTGTTCGAGCCATTTCCTGTGTAATTATCATCCATTATGATAATGTTCCTTTGTCTATGAACCAATCTATGAATCCATGCTCTCTTCCACTATCATATATATGTCCAAACCTGGTAAGTGTTCTTATGAATCCATCTCTGTCCATACTGTCCAAGACTCTACTTGCGCAACTGTCCATAATGCTAAACCATTTATCACTATACTATCATGAAGTCTTGATTAATCTATCAAACTATACTTATGCTAACTGATTGCACTGAATCTTTCTTCTCAAACTCTGTAAGCTAATCGAAGGATGGTTGTTTGGTCTGTCACAACTATCGCATAGACTACCCCTGTCTAATATTCATATTACTTGGGAGTCTCTAAGCATATGGCTCAAAACAATTCCTACTCTAATGTGTATTCATCATCATCTTCATTGGTAGATTCATTATCTCTCTGAGCTCTGACTTCTTTCTTTCTGTCTATGGATTCATCTTTTACTACAATGCCTGAAAGTACAATCTCTTGAACTTGTTCCTTATTTACCTGTCCTTCATTTCTTTCAATTATTTTCCAAACCTTTCTGTATCTGACTTCTTTCTTTTTCTCTGTAGAATTTTATTCATCTCATTTTATTGCCAATATTGCAATCTCTGGTACCTGGTCTTTGTTCACCTGTTCTTCTTGTTTTCTTATCCATACTTTCTTATATATGATATCAGTATTCTCTTTCATGGAAGTATCGATCATGCTTCTACAATCATTGGTTATGTGTCCATAGTTATGACATTTGCAACACTCAATGTTACATGTGACCACATAGGAACTTCTTGCTTGAACATTTATTTTATAATCCCTGCAATCTGCAACCTTATGTCCAATGTTAGTACAATAAAAACAATGACCATAAAATAAATTTTCATACCTTGAAGTGAATGATCTTCTTTGTGTCGTAGTCCTTCTGAATATTTTCCTTGACTGATCATGATCATGATAGAAGCTTCTTTGTGGCTTGAACATGGATGGTCTTCTTGAAGATGTATCTTCAATATTTTTCTTAGATTCTGGTTGACCATGATTCCTTCCTTTGAGTACTTCTGCATAACTCTTTCTATTTTCTTCATTTCTCTTTTCTAGAAACCTAGAGTGCTTCTCTTCATTCTCTATAACTGATGTGGATGTTTCTGTCTCTTCAATGTTCTTGTTGAGCTTGAGGATTTTACTTCTCAATTTGACAACTTCTTCTTCAAGCTTCTCAACCTCTTCTTTTTTCTTCATTATCTAAGACTTCATGACTTCTTTTGTTCTTTTCACTTCTTCAAGCTGAATTTTTTATGTGATTATTTCTTCTTCAAGTCCTTTCTCTTCTTGACCAAAATCTGCCTCAAGCTGGTTTATATCGTTAGTTCTTTCCTTAAGATGACCCGTCAATATCTTTTCTCTCATTTCTGCTTCTTCCTTTTGTGCTGCTATGTTGGTTTCCAAACAGTCCTTTTGATATTCAAGATTTTCTTCGATCTTTCTGGCTTCTTCTAGTTGAGTTCTCAAGTTCTCGATGACCTGTTGGGATTCTTCAAAAATGTGAACACTTTCCTTTTGTTTCATCAATTCTTTCTTGAGTGAATTGTTTTCTTCTCTTAGTTCATCTAAAGCACTAATCAATTCTTCTTCATAATTTTCTTCCTTCTCAATTAGTTTTTATGTCTCATTTCCTTCATGGCATTTTATTTCAAGATGTCCACGTTTTTCACAGTTAAAACAAAACAACATACCTCTGGTGATTATGTACTCTTCATCTTCTGAATCTTCTTGACATGGTGACCATAATTCTTCTTGATTTGTATCTGCATCTTCTTTGACATTTTTTGAATCTGTGATGGGTGAAGAATACATGTCATGTAACTTATCCCAAAGATCATTTGCTGATGAACATTTACCAACCTTTTCTCTTACCAGATTAGGTAATCCTTCTGAGATGAAATCCATTATTATTTTGTTATTCTTCCTCAATTCCTTCTTGGCTGTAGTCTTTTCCCTTTTTGAACTATCATATCATGTACCAACTGATAGCCGAATATAATGTCCCTGTTCCTGTAAAAATACTTTTGTCCTTATGCTCCACATCTCATACTTCAAACCATTATGACCATTAAACATTGGTACTCCATTCTCAAAATAATCCATGATCTCCATCCAGTGGTTAAATTGTTTTCTGAAAGAACAGGCTCTGATACCAATTGTTGGATTACTGAGAGGGGGCGTGAATAAGTAATAGAGCAATTTAATCATTTTTAACCATATAATCCAAGTGCTATATCAATGTAGGATTATCATCCAATAACTGCAGAGTCAATAAGAAATGAACAAATGAAAAATCATACACATACACAATACACCAGTGTTTTATGTGGAAATCCAAAGCGGGATAAAACCACATAATGTTTTTCTTATATGTCTTGAAGAATTACATTCATTGGAAGCACCAATTTCCTTTGTTTTCCAGCTGCAACTGGAAGGAGGCTCCAACCCCCTAGTTTCTCAGGCTACAACCTAAGGGAAGCTTCAACTCCCCAATTCTCTGGCTACAAACCCCTATGTTCTTCAACTACAATCGGAAGGTGGCTACAACCACCTGTCCTTGCCTCGTCCAACCGCCCTGAAGTAGAAGTAGAATGATGGAACCACTGTCACACTATCACTATGAGATATACCACTATAAACCTGTACCAATAAACCTGAACCATGCATCAACCTGTACCTCAACCTATAATCAACCTGTACCATAAACAAGTGCATCAGCCATGCACCAACCTGTACCAAACAACCTGTAATCAACCTGTACCATAAAAAAAGTGCATCCAACCATGTACCAAGTATGTACCAATCATGTGTCAACTACTCATCAACTATGACTCATCAATATGTACCAACATCATCAACTATACACCTCATGTATGTGCCAACTCATCAACTACTTGTCTCAACCATGTACCCAACATGCACCTGAACCAAAATACCTCATCAATATCATAATTCAAATATGATTTGTAACACTGTAATAGACCTGGTGTATATGATCACATACCTACAAACCTTCCTTAACTTTCACAACAAGAGACTAGCATTTTCATCAAATTGTTCTTTTGTCTCACATGACTAGTTTGGGATTAGTCAAGAACCCTAAATTGAAATATTCATAACTATGTACCTATAACAAATAAATATCTGAAAATAGTACACAGTGTTCTTCAATTTTTTTTATGCAATTCCTCTAGGTGTCACTACTTGGAACCTCTCATAAAATGAGTTATAGCAAAAATGGCATACCTTGCTGAATTTTGGCTTATTCTAGAGAGCGACCTTGTAGAGCATGCCCCACATAGAATATTTGTTGAAGGGATCTGAAAATGTTACACAGAATATTACAGACTGTACTCTAGCCAAGAAATTTGGTATTACTGAATTTAGATCTGTTATGAAGAAGTTATGACGTTTTTACCCGAGACACATGTTTTAGACTAGTTTCAGGACTAGCCACAAACCCCATTTTTACATGGAGTGTAACTCCAAAAATACAACGAATCACAAGCTAAAATGTTTACCATAGATACTTGGATATGTTTACTCGATGTCCTATCAATTTCACGATCCGAATATTTCTAGAAAAAAAGTTATTGCAAAAATGGTGAGATGACCTGTAAATAACATACCTTAGAAAGCATCATCAAAAGAATTAGCCTCCCTTGAATTTCGTCCTTCTTTTCTGCACCTTCCCTCTGAAATTTGGCTTAGATATCCTTTGGTTACCTCAGCCACCTATAGATATTCAATATTCTCAAGTGTGATATTAAATGAGAGAGTCTTGCCTCTTATTTATACTCTCCAAATATCTTCCTTAAAAGCATCTTCTAGGTCACTTAATCCATTTCTAGGTCACTTAACCTATATCTAGGTCACTTAACCCATTTTTAGGTCACTTAACCCATTTATAGGTCACTTAACCTATTTTCCTCATTTTTAGGGTTAACCACTTTCCATAACTAGAAAGTTCTCCATTACTTTATCATTTAAATATCCCCCCTTGACTTTGTCACCTCACTTTATCATTTAAATAATCTTCTTCGATTTTTTCACTTCACTTTATTATTTAAATAATCCTTCTTGACTTTGTCACTTTACTTTATCATTTAAATAACAATTTCTTCTTTGCAAGCTCTTTGACTTCTTTGACCTTTTGGGGCTTCAAGCCAACATATGACGGTCCTCCAACTTTGTAAGGCCATGTTCCACATACCATCAGAAATGGCATGACATGTACTATCCATCGAGAATAGTCTTTCCTTAAATTATATCAAAATTGATACCATTATCCATCAAACAAACTTGGGTCCATTACCCAAACCTGGGTTCTCGAACTTCTCATGGCCATAACTCTCTAACCATGAGGAGTTTTGTGACGTTCCACATACCATCATAAATGGAATAACATGTACTATCCATATAGAATAGTCTTACCTTAAAATATATTAAAACTCATAACAGTATACATGAAACAACCTTGGGTCCATTACCTAAACCTTTGTGCTACTAGAATTCGCTACCAGACTTTCTCCAATGGTTGACTTCAATCACTAAGGGTTGAAAGCAATCTACAATATCACTCTCCAATAGTTGACATCAATGAAAACCAACAGTCCATACCAACTATCCATCAACCTAAGCCAACTGTCTGACACTGAAGGTGTTGAAGGAAATGGTAATTTTATTACATATGCAAATTTTACAAGAATATGGGAGAAACAATTCAACAATGTCTGTATTCCTAAGAAGTCAAGGATGGGGATTTGTAGTATATGTGCTACTCTTAAATCAAGAGAGATCAATCCGAAGGGGCAGAAAGAGGTATGTATTTACTATTTTTTTTTTTTTTTTAATTGAATAGTTATCAACTATGAAAACATATGATCAATATTTTCATTTTATGTCATGTGCAGATTCCATAGTCAAATCACTTCAAGAACACCAAAATCAATAATAAAGTGAAAGGAAAAAGTTGTACAAACATCGGAAGAAGTGTTATGATTCTCCACACGAATATTTATGTATGATAATTGATAGCATGGATGATCCAGGTGGATATTGGTGGCCACCCACCTATTCCAATTGGCTCCTCTTGTTCGTTTTTAGTTCAGCATGTTTTTATGTACTTCTTTGTAATTGTGAGTTCTATACTTATGGGGCTGTCTGAATCCCTACACATATTCCAGGTGGATACTGGTGGCCTCTCACCTAATCCAACTAGATTATTTTGTATGTTTTCATGTCAACACATTTTGTTGTACTTCCAAGGCCATTTTGGAGTCCTAAATAATGTTTTTTTGGCTTGCCACAGTTAAATTGTAAGTAGAGTTAGAGTTTGACGGTGTAATGTGTAGCTGTCTGAAAGAATTTTCCAACGAGCTATCACGCGCCTAAAACAGAGGTCATTTGCAAAAGTTATGACCTTGGGAAGTTGAGGTACCAACTTACCCATAAGGGCCCACATGACTTTTGGCGTTTCACCTCCGAGGGTTAGGTTTTTGGATGTCTAGGGTTTTTGAATTCATGAGTAAGATCAAAAAATCCTCTGGAACCTCATTGTAACCATTATTCTCATATGGATGCGCATATCAGCCACATCTCTTCTTAGAGATAGCTACCACCATTTGAGCAAGTGTTTTCGTTCTGCAGTTTTACAGTTTCATCCTATTTCATTTTTTCAATAGAAGATAGTGTTCACTGGATATCTGTGTTATTCTTCATATCTTTGTGTTTATTGTATTTAGTCTGTTAATCATTTCGTTCTGCTCCTAAATATAGATCATTGATATCAGAGCAGTATGCTCTTCATTTATTTTTCTTCGTGCATGTCCCCGACAAGATCTGGGTACAAGAAGTTGGGACTCAAACCAATCGAGTCGTTGCAAGATCGATCATGTCGAGCCCCACAAAAACCCATGGGGGATGAAAAGAAAGATGATGGAGAAGGAGATCCTATTAAAATGTTTCTCAAGGAATCCCTTGCATGATAAAGGAACGAAATGATGGACAACTTTACGTAGATCCTTCGATGACTACCCACACGAGAAGCATCTTCATCAACTGGCCATGCAACCCCCTTCAAGGTACATGTCAATTTTGATATTCCATAATTTGAAGGACTGATAGATGTGGATGTTTTAGATAAATGGTTGAATCTTCTCGAAGGGTATATTTTAGTCCACAATTTTTTCAATAGGGGAAATATTACTTTTGCACTCCTCAAGGTCATCCCCCATTTTAAGGACTGGTGGGATACTTACTCTTAGCAAAGGGTTGTAGAGGAATTTGAAATATTTTTGGTGGACCCTACATGGGATTCCTTCTAAGACATCATTAAGGAACAATACTACCCTGTTGGAAGCTACGAGGACCAGTACACCAGATGGACCACCCTTTGTCAAGAAAGGGACCAGACAGTACCAGATTTCACCAATATTTTCCATACCCTGTGCACCAAATAGGGTATCAAAGACTCTAAGTGATATCTGGTGCTCAAATACCATGGTTTTTTGCATAGATACATTCAAATATAAATGGAGTTTTTGGAAATTTCCTCATTGGGCACAACTTATAGATATGATGTCAAGATCGAGCATAAATTTTAGCAGAAGAGGTGAGAGTTTGGATCTGTAAACTCCTCACAACCTAAGAAAGGAAAAGCTAGCCCAACCCACACATCAAGGGACTGATCTAAGATAGCCACTCTCAGCATAAACAGTCCAAGCCACAACACAATAAGGGCAATGAGAAGATGAAGAAGGACACGGGAAAATGGTGTGAGTACCATAAAATCCATTGGCACAAGACTGAAGAATGTCGCTCCAAGAAGTCACTCGTGGTCGAGATGAAGACTTATGAGTTAGAGGTTGATTATGATTCTGAATAAAAACCTAATGGAGGGAAGTAGATTATCGATGTTGAACCTAGTGCCACTATTTCTACCACCAAAGTCCAGCCAAATGAACTAGAAGAACCAGAGGAAGGGGAACGCCTCTTTCACTCATAGATGTGGGTAAAGGGGGCTCTGATACATTTCATTTTCAATAGTGGTAGTCAGAAGAACCTAATTTTAGTAGAGGTCGTCAAGTGACTGGACCTACCAATTACATTGCACCTGCATCCCTACACTACTGGCTAGCTTCGCCAAGTTAGATATCTTCGTGTCAGCCAACAATGTCATCTACCCTGCGACATCAAGTCTTTCAAAGATGAGGTATTGTGTGATATTTCTCCCCTTGAAGTTTGTGATGTTCTTTTAGGACAACCATATTTGCGGAAGCGTCGTGTTGTGTATGAGTCTAGACTCTGGAGTGTTATTATTACTTTGGGTAGACAATTGTATAGGATACCAGAGGTAGCACCGCCTACCACTATTTCTTTAATCTTTACTAAGCAATGCACTAAGGTCATTTCACAGACCCGGAAGTTCATCTTCTTTGTGATTCATGCTTGTAGTAAGAAGAAGGTCGTTTCCACAGCCATGGCCTCTACACATAGCCTCTCTTTGTAGCAGAAGCAAGTGGAGGGGATCATGGAAGAATATAGAGACATCTTATCCTCACCCACCGAGGTACCAATGCACTACCAAGTCAAGCATCCAATTGATCTAACGCTCGGTGCACCTCTACCTAATGGACCAGTCTATCATCGCTTACTGATGGAAAATGATGAAATCAAGCGTCAGATCCAAGAGCTTCTTCAAAAGGGGCACATCATACCTAGCTCCTCCCCTTGTGGAATCCTGATTGTACTGGTGCAAAAGAAGGACGAGACTTGGTGACTCTGCATTAATTACAGATCCTTAAACAAAATCACAGTCAGGAACCGGTACCCAATTCCTAGGATTGATGAACTTCTTGACCAACTCAAGGGGGAAAATTTCTTCAGCAAGATGGACCTAAAGTCTGTCTACCACCAGGTTCCCATCGAACCAACTGATGTACGGAAAACAACCTTCAAATCTAAAGAAGGTCTCTTCTAATGGTTGGTCATGCCCTTGTCTTAACAAATGCACCAACCACTTTCATGAGGTTGATGGATGATGTATTGAGACCCTTCACCAACTCTTTTGTGGTGGTATATTTGGATGACATCCTCATATTCAATAGAACTTGGGAGGATCATATACAACATATTCAACAGGTTTTGAGCACTTTGCCGCAACACAATCTATATGCCATCTTGGAAAAATGTCATTTTTGCATGAACAAGGTCTAATACTTGGCCTACATTGTTGATGAGCATGGGGTACATGTTGATCCAACTAAGATCCAAGCCATCCGTGACTGGCCAACCCCGACCACACTAACCGAGCTTCAGAGCTTCTTAGGACTGGCCAACTTCTACCGACAGTTCATGTTGGGATTCTCCCATATTGCATGGGCCCTCAGCCAGGTGGTCGGGCAAAGTTCATGTGGGGGAAGGAACAACAATGAGCATTCGATAATCCAAATCATCGCTTGTGCTCAACTCTAGTACTTTCCTTGCCCAATCTGCAGAAACCATTAGAGATTGAGACTGATGCATCTGACTATGCTATAGGTGTAGTTCTCACTCAACACAGTCATCCGGTGGAAAACCATAGTGAGACACTCTCAGATATTGTCTAGAAATACCCCACCTATGACAAGGAAATTTATTCCATTGTATAGACTTGTCATCGATGGAAACATTAAATTATGGGAAAATATATGATCATCCACACTGATCACAAGCCTCTACAATTCATACAAACACATGGGAAATTGTAGAACAACCACCATCATAAGTGGTCCACCTACCTGCAACAGTTCCATATCAACATCAAGTATAAGACAAGGATCTCAAATCGTGTCGCTGACTACCTCAGTCGACCTCCTATGGCTGCACTCACCACTGTGCTCCATTCCTATGGACATGAGGCATCTGAGTGGCCCCAACTTTATCAGTAAGACCCGGACTTCACCACCACCTATCATCTCTTGGGTACAAGTGTGTCTGTCACCGATTTTCACATTTAGGACGAACTATTATGCCATCTGGGCCATCTTTGTGTTCCTACAAGTGAGTGTGCAAAGCTGATTTGGGAAGCACACTACAGTTGGATGGAAGGAAATTTTGGCATGGAGAAAACTGTGGTTGTTCTTGAGAAACATTTTTATTGGCCAAAACTTTGACAAGATGTCATCTAGTATATAAGATCTTGCATTGCCTATGCATTTCCAAGTCAGCCATTAAGAAGCAAGGCTTATACACCCCTCTTCCTACTCCCAAGAAGCCTTGGGAATCCATCTCAATGGATTACATGTCTGGCCTTTCATCCACCAAGCAAGGAAATGACTGTGTATTTGTGGTCGTTGATCATTTTTCAAAGATGGACATCCTCACAACCTGTAAGAAGAATATCATAGTGGTAGATATTGCCAAGCTCTTCTTCGAACAAGTGTGGGTCTATTTTCGGATACCATAGACCATCATCTCTGACTGGGACAACAGGTTCCTCAGCACATTTTGGTCGATTCTCTGGTCACTGTTGGACACCAAACTCACTAAATCCATTGCTTTTCACCCCCAAATAGATGACCAAACAAAGTTCATCAATTGAATGATTGTGCACATCCTGCACATGTACAACTCTAAACATCCACGTACATGGGATGAGAGTCTCCCCTATGTTCAACATAGTTACAACATGTCTCTCCATAACTCCACCGGCTATAGCCCATTTCAAGTGGGGTTGGGATTCCAGCCCTTGGGTACCATCGATGTTGCACTACATCTTGCCACCACACAGACATACTCTTCCCATGTTCAGTCTAATACCGACAAAGCCACCAGATTCATGGAGCAGATTCAACACATATGCCAACAGGTCCAGAAGATTTTGCATAAATCAAATGCTAAGTACAAGCAACGCCATGATCAACACAGGGTACCACACCAGTTTTAGGTTGGTGACAAAGTCTGGTTACATATACAGAAGGAGCATCTCATAGGGCCCCATCAGAAGTTTCCCCCACTTCCCTATGGGCCTTACACTATCACCAAGGTTGTGCATAGCAATGCTTTTGAGCTCAACACTCCACCCTTCCTTGGCATGCACCTAGTGTTCAATGTGTACCTCCTTCGGCCATATTTTCCACCATTATTGGACACCTTAGATATTGCAGAACAACTGACATCAACATATCTCAACCTTGACTGCATGGAAAAAGCATCCAATGATCAGATAGTGGACACACAGGTCAAGGGAACTTGCCAGCAGAAGTTCCAGCTTTATCGGGTTGTCAAGGTGGGGCAACTCCTACACCAAGTCAAGTGGCTCCCCTAGGGCCAAATCCACCAGAATTTTGCTCATCTTATGGGGGAACTCAATGCAATGTAAACCATTGCTTCCTAAAGGGGGAGGATTGATCCAGGTGGACACTGGTGGCCACCCCCCTATTCCAACTGGCTCCTCTTGTCCATTTTTAGTTCAACACGTTCTTTTTTACTTATTTGTAATTGTGATTTTTACACTTCTGGGGTTCTTTGAAGCCCTACACATCTTCCAGGTGGATACTAGTGGCCTCTCACCTAATCTCTCGTCTAAGCCATGTGCTAGCTGTGACCAAGTTGATGAGCCTCATGAAGTCAAGAATGAGATTTCACCTCCTATACTCAATACAACACTCTCCAAAACTCAGCATAGATACAGACCCTTAAAATTACCTCACATCCTTCATGATTTTCCTCCAAAGCACTATGAGTACCTACCTGTGTTTGATGGGGAACACATACATAGTACACTAGTGTTTTATGTGGAAACCCAAAGAGGGGGAAAACCACAAAATGCTTTTTCCTATATGTGTTGAAGAATTACATTCATTGGAAGCACCAACTTCCTTTGTTTTCCAACTCCAACTCAAAGGAGGCGCTAACCCCCTAGTTTCTTAGGCTACAACCTGAGGGAAGCTCCAACTCCCCAATTCTCTAACTACAACCAGAAGGAGGCTACTACCCCCTATGTTCTCCAGCTACAACTAGAAGGTGACTACAACCACCTGTCCTTGCCCCATCCAACCTCCCTAAAGTAGAATTAGAATGATGGAATGACTGTCACACTATCACTGTGACATATATCGATGTAAACCTATTCCAATAAACTTGAACCATGCATCAACCTGTACCTCAACCTATAATTAACCTGTACCATAAACAAGTGCATAAACCATGCACCAACCTATATCAAACAACCTGTAATCAACATGTACCATAAACAAGTGCATCCAACCATCTACCAAGTATGTACCAATCATGTGTCAACTACTCATCAACTATGACTCATCAATATGTACCAACATCATCAACTATACACCTCATGTATGTGCCAACTCATCAACTACTTGTCTCAACCATGTACCCAACATGTACCTAAACCAAAAGCCCTCATCAATATCAACATCCAAATATGATTTGTAACTATGTAATAGACCTGGTGTATATGATCACATACCTACAAACCTTCCTTAACTTTCACAACAAGAGACTATCATTTTCATCAAACTGTTCTTTTTTCTGACATGACTAGTTTGGGATTAGTCAAGAACCCTAACTTGAAATAATCTTAACTATGTACATGTAATGAATAAAGATATGAAAATAGTACACAATGTACACTTTTTCACTTTACTTTATCATTTAAATAATAATTTCTTCTTTGCAAGATCTTTGACTTCTTTGACCTTTTGGGGCTTCAAGCCAACATATGAGGGTCCTCCAACTTCGTAAGGCCATAAATCTCAAACCGTGGGGAGTTATGTGATGTTCCACATACCAGCAGAAATGGAATGAGATGTACTGTCCATCTATAATGGTCTTTCCTTAAAATATATCAAAACTCATACAATTATCCATCAAACAAACTTGGTTCCGTTACCCAAACCTGGGTTCTCCAAATTCTCATGGCCATAACTCTCTAATAACAAGGATTTTTGTGATGTTCCACATACCACCAAAAATGGAATGACATGTACTATCCATCTAGAATAGTCTTACCTTCAAATATATTCAAACTCATACCATTATACATGAAACAACCTTGTGTCCATTACCCAAACCTTTATGCTACCGAACTTTCTCCAATGGTTGACATCAATCACTAAGGGTTGAAATCAAACTACAATATCACTCTCCAATAGTTGACATCAATGAAAACCAACTATCCATCAACCTAAGCCAATTGTCTGACAATCTTCCCCTTTGGCATTGATGGCAACACCAACATTGATGATAACACTTAGTCATGATAACATTCATGCTTATACTATTTATCAATGTTTCTATCTCTCCCCCTTTGACATCAATGGCAAAGGGTATCTCCCTTTGGGGTTGCTCCCCCTGAGTGAACTCTCCTTGGGGCTGCTCTCCCTATCTACGTGCCTTTGATTTTTCTTTGTGTTTTAATCCTCTAATTACTCTCTTTTCCTTCTTATGAATAATATCTCCCTCTTTGACAAAGGGTATCACTCTGAAGTCATATCACTCATTCTTCCCTTGTGACAATCGCTCCCTTTGGAAACATGTCTCTATGCTCTCTCTCAAAGAATTTACCTTTGCATATGATAAATCTCTCCCCCTTTGTCCTATTTATGGTGCTTCCTCGTATACATCTAAGACATATAAGATAAGCATTCAAAAGAATTCATTTTAGAGTATAAATTACTCCTAGTCTCTGGCAAAGATACTCAAGGGCTTCCCGTGGAAGCAGTTTTGTAAATATGTATGCCACTTGTTCTTTTGTTCCCACATATTCAACTCTGATGTTCTTCTCTGCAACCTGTTCTCGTAAAAAGTGATACTTTATTGGAATGTGCTTCATCTTGGAGTGCATCACCGAGTTTTTTGAGATACTGATGATACTTGATAATATATTGGAATGGGCTCATCATACTCAACCTGTATATCTATCAAAGTTTGTTTCATCCATAGAACCTATGTACAACATGTTGTTGTTGCAATATATTATGCATCGGTTGTAGATAAGGATATTGATGATTGTTTCTTGCTTATACAAGATACTAAACACTCACCCAAGTAGAGCATTTCTCCACTGGTGCTTCGTCGGTCATCAATGGAACATGCATAATTTGCTTTTGTGTAGGAAATAAGTGATAGATCCTTTCCTTTTGGATACCATAATACAAAATCTTTTGTTCCTTTGAGATATCTGAAAATCCTCTTCACTACTGATACATGTGATTCCTTTGGTGCTGCTTGAAATCATGCCACATGTCCAACTCCTTGCATTACATCTGGTCTGGATGTTGTCACATATAGTAAGCTACCAATCATTGACATGTATTGCCTCTTATCTGTAGACTTTGAATCATCATCTTTGCTCAACTTGCAACTGGTTTTCACAGGAATGGTAATTGGTTTGAAATCTTCCATTCTGAACCTCTTTAGCATTTCTTTGATATACTTAGTTTGAGAAATAAAAATTCCTTGTTTTTTTTTTACATATCTGAAGACCCAAAAAGAAGAATATTTCTCCAAGTAATGACATTTCAAATTCATTCTGCATATCCTTTGCAAATTTATGTCTTAACCTGTCATGAGTACTTCCAAAACAATATCATCAACATAAATTTCAATTAATAAAATATTATGTTGAGTTACCTTGATGTAGAGGTTGTTGTCTGCGCTTCCTTTCCATAGTTCGTAGGGAGTTTTGTCATTGTTGTTTCTGATCATTACTCTGTCTTGAATGTGAAATGATGTATGCATTGCATGTGTCCAAAAAATATTTTTCAATTTGGAATCCATTAGCGTTGTTTGAGCCATTTCCTGTGTAATTATAATCCATTATGATAATGTTCCTTTGTCTCTAAACCAATCTATGAATCCATTCTCTTGTCCACTATCATATATCTATCCAAACCTGCTAAGTGTTCTTATGAATCCATCTCTGTCCATACTATCCAAGACTCTACTTGTGCAACTGTCCATAATGATAACCCATTTATCACTATACTATCATGAAGTCTTGATTAATCTATCAAACTATACTTATGCTAACCGATTACTCTGAATCTGTCTTCTCAAACTCTGCAAGCTACTCGAAGGATGGTTCTGTGGTCTGTCACAACTATGGCATAGACTCCCCCTGTCTAATATTCATATCACTTGGGAGTCTCTAATCCATATGGCTCAGAACAATTCCTACTCTGATGTGTATTCATCATCATCTTCATTGGTAGATTCATTATCTCTCTGAGCTTTGACTTCTTTCTTTTTATCTGTGGATTCATCTTTCACTACAATGCATGAAAGTACAATCTCTTGAACTTGTTCCTTATTTACCTGTCCTTCATTTCTTTCAGTTATTTTCCAAACCTTTCTGTATCTAACATCTTTATTTTTCTCTGTAGAATTTTCTTCATCTCATTTTATTGTCAATATTGCAATCTCTAGTACCTGGTCTTTGTTCACATATTCTTCTTGTTTTCTTATCCATACTTTATTATATTTCATATCAGTATTCTCTTTCATGGAAGTATCGATCATGCTTATACAATCACTGGTTATGTGTCCATAGTTATGACATTTGCAACACTCAATGTTACATGCGACCACATAGGAACTTCTTGCTTGAACATTTCTTTTATAATCCCTTCAATCTGCAACCTTATGTCCAAAGTTAGTACAATAAAAACAATGACCATAAAATAAATTTGCATACCTCGAAGTGAATTATCTTCTTTGTGCCGTAGTCCTTCTGAATGTTTTCCTTGAATGGTCATGATCATGATTGAAGCTTCTTTTTGTCTTGAACATGGATGGTCTTCTTGAAGATGTATCTTCAATAGTTTTCTTTGATTCTGGTTGACCATGATTCCTTCCTTTGAGTACTTCTACATAACTCTTTCTATTTTCTTCATTCTTCTTTTCTAGCAACCTAGAGTGCTTCTCTTCATTCTCTATAACTGATGTGGATGTTTCTGTCTCTTCAACGTTATTGTTGAGATTGACGATTTTACTTCTCAATGTGACAAGTTCATCTTCAAGCTTCTCAACCTCTTCTTTTTTCTTCATTTTCTGAGACTTCATGACTTCTTTTGTTCTTTTCACTTCTTCAAGATGAATTTTTAATGTGATTATTTCTTCTTCAAGTCCTTTCTCTTCTTGACCAAACTCTACCTCAAGCTAGTCTAGATCATTAGTTCTTTCCTTAAGATGATCTGTCAATATCTTTTCTCTCATTTCTTCTTCTTCCTTTTTTGCTGCTATGTTGGTTTCCAAACATTGCTTTTGATATTCAAGATTTTCTTCGATCTTTTTGGCTTCTTCTAGTTGAGTTCTTAAGTTCACGATGACCTGTTGGGCTTCTTAAAAAATGTGAACACTTTCCTTTTGTTTCATCAATTCTTTCTTGAGTGAATTGTTTTCTTCTCTTAGTTCATCTAAAGCACTAATCAATTCTTCTTCATAATTGTCTTCCTTTTCAATTAGTTTTTTTGCCTCATTTCCTTCATGGCATTTTATTTCAAGATGTCCACTTTTTTCACAAATAAAACAAAACAACATACCTCCGGTGATTATGTACTCTTCATCTTCTAAATCTGCTTGACATGGTGAACATAATTCTTCTTGATTTGTATCTGCGTATTCTTTGACATTTTCTGAATCTGTGATGGGTGAAGAATATATGTCATGTAACTTATCCCAAAGATCTTTTGCCGATGAAAATTTACCAACCTTTTCTCTTACCGGATTAGGTAATCCTTCCGAGATGGAATCCATTGTTATTTTGTTATTCTTCCTCAATTATTTCTTGGCTACAATCTTTTCCTTTTTTGAACTATCATATCCTGTACCAACTGATAGCCAAATATAATGTCCCTATGCCTGTAAAAATACTTTTTTCCTTATGCTCCACATCTCATATTTTAAACTATTTTGAAAATTAAACATTGGTACTCCATTCTCAGAATAATCCATGATCTCCTTCCAGTGGTTAAACTGTTTTCTGAAAGAAACGGCTCTGATACCAATTGTTGGATTACTGAGAAGGGGGGAGTGAATCAGTAATAAAGCAATTTAATCATTTTTAACCATATAATGCAATTGTTATATCAATGTATCAGTATCATCCAGTAACAGCAGAGTCAATAAGAAATGAACAAATGAATAATCATACACATACACAGTACACTAGTGTTTTACATGGAAACCCAACGCGGGAGAAAACTACATAATGTTTTTTCTTATATGTCTTGAAGAATTAGGTTCATTGGAAGCACCAACTTCCTTTGTTTTCCAGATGCAACTGGAAGGAGGCTTCAACCCCCTAGTTTCTCAGGCTACAACCTGAGGGAAACTTCCACTCCCCAATTCTTTGGATACAATGAGAAGGAGGCTACAACCCCCTATGTTCTTCGGCTACAACCGGAAGGTGGCTACAACCCCCTATGTTCTTCGGCTACAACCGGAAGGTGGCTACAACTACCTGTCCTTGCCTCGTCCAACCACCCTGAAGTAGAAGTACAATAATGGAACCACTTTCACACTATCACTATGAGATATACTACCGTAAACCTGTACTAATAAACCGTAAGCATGCATCAACCTGTACTTCAACCTATAATTAACCTGTACCATAAATAAGTGCATCATCCATGCACCAACCTATACCAAACAACCTGTAATCAACCTGTACCATAAACAAGTGCATCCAACCATGTACCAAGTATGTACCAATCATGTGTCAACTACTCATCAACTATGACTCATCAATATGTACCAACATCATCAACTAT
>ML777352.1:1092789-1105802 GCA_009831015.1 Picea engelmannii
TGTATGTGCCAACTCATCAACTACTTGTCTCAACCATGTACCCAACATTCACCTGAACCAAAAGCCCTCATCAATATCATCATCCAAATATGATTTGTAACTTTGTAATAGACTTGGTGTATATGATCACATACCTGCAAACCTTCCTTAAATTTCACAACAAGAGACTAGCATTTTCATCAAACTGTTCTTTTGTCTCACATGACTAGTTTGGGATTAGTCAAGAACCCTAAATTGAAATAATCATAACTATGTACCTGTAATGAATAAATATCTGAAAATAGTATAAAATGTTCTTTATTTTGTTTTATGCAATTCCTTCAGGTGTCACTACTTCGAACCTCTCATAAAATGAGTTATAGAAAAAATGACATACCTTGCTGAATTATGTCTTATTCTAGAGAGCGACCTTGTAGAGTGTGCCCCGCACGTAATATTTGTTGAATGGATATGAAAATGTTACAAATAATAGTTCAAACTGTACTCTAACTAGAAAATTTGGTATTACTGAATTTAGATCTGTTATGAAGATGTTATGACGTTTTTACCCGAGACACTTGTTTTAGACTAGTTTCAGGACTAGCCACAAACCCCATTTTTACATGGAGTGTAACTCCAAAAATACAATGAATCACAATATGAAATGTTTACCACAGATACTTGGATATGTTTCCTCAATGGCCTATCAATTTCACGGTCTGAATGATTCTAGAAAAACAGTTATTGCAAAAATGGTGAGATGACCTATAAATAACATACCTTAGAAAGCATCATCAAAATAATTTATCCTCCCTTGAATTCCGTCCTTCTTTTCTTCACCTTCCCTTTGAAATTTGGCTTAGATATCCTTTGGTTACCTCAGTCACCTATAGATATTCAATATTCTCAAGTGTGATATTAAATGAGAGATCCTTGCCTCTTATTTATACTCTCCAAATATCTTCCTTAGAAGCATCTTCTAGGTCACTTAACCCATTTATAGGTCACTTAACCAATTTTCCTCATTTTTAGGGTTAACCACTTTCCATAATTAGAAATGTCTCCATTACTTTATCATTTAAATATTCCTCCTTGAATTTTTCACCTCACTTTATCATTTAAATAGTCTTTTTTTATTTTGTCACTTCACTTTATTATTTAAATAATCCTTCTTGACTTTGTCACTTTACTTTATCATTTAAATAATAATTTATTCTTTGCAATCTCTTTGACTTCTTTGACCTTTTGGGGCTTCAAGCCAACATATAAGGGTCCTCCAACTTCGTAAGGCCATAACTCTCAATCTTTCAGGAGTTATGTAAGTCCATTAGCGATACATATAAGTACTTTGATGTTGTTGATTCTGTTTGGTGGGAGTTTTTTTTCCATAGTCAAAGTGACATAATTTCAAGCTCAACAAATGAAGATACAATGTTGAAGATGCCATTTCATTGGCCACAAAATATTCCAAATGAATCTGAAGAAACAAACATTGTTGAAGTTCAACAAGAATCTCAAGGTGTTATTGAGTTTACACAAGCAGAGGAAAGAGGAAGGTATATTGGTTCGCAAAGGTCACGTGCACAACGTGAAGCCATGGAAGACCTTTACAAGGGTTCAATACAAGATATTAAGGACAATAACATGATTGCAATTTTAGCAACTGAAGATCCACATGGTTATCCATTCTGGATTGGAAAGATTATAAAGATTGTAAAATAAAATGATGATGTTATTGCAATTGAATTGCATTGGTATGCAAGAAGCACACTCCCTTTCAATGGTGTGTACAAGCCAGAGATGGCGGTTGAGAAACATCTCAATAGAAAGAGAAAAAGACAGGGTCAAAATACAACTCATCGTTGCACTGACCTCTTAAAATTAGATGATGTTGACATACTTGTTTATGACTTCAATTTGACAAAGAGAGGAACTCTTCGCTCCAAGACAACATAGATTATCAAGAGGTTGCTGCCACAAGAAATAAATTCAAGATGGGAGTTTGTTGAACATAGTCATAGATCTAAAAGGAATTTGACATCTAAAATGTTGGGCATGCATGTAGACTCAAATGGTGCATTGATCGACAATAGAGAAGAGTATGGATCATCTACATCTTCATCCAATCATTCATATGAAGACAATGTAGACTCTAATGGTATTTCCGAAATCATGAGTCAATCTGAATAAGTGTATAAAACATTTGATGTATTATTGATCCATACGATGTTTGTATGGTAACTAAAAATGACCATTGAACTTACATATGATCTTACATGAAATTATGAATATTTTTTTTATGTTTTATGAATTATATGTTTTGATTATGGATAATATAATAAAATTTCTTAGCTCATATGTTTTGAATATGGACAATATTGTTGGATTATTGAGAGGGGGGGTGAATCAATAATAGAGAAATCCAATCCTTTCTAACCATATAATGCAAGTGTTATATCAATGTAGAATTATCATCCAATATTTGCAAACTAAATAAACAATGAACAAATGAAGAATCATACACAGTACACTAGTGTTTTTACGTGGAAACCCAGAGCGAGAGAAAACCAGAATGTTTTTTCTTATATGTCTTGAAGAATTACATTCATTGGAAGCACTAACTTCCTTTGTTTTCCAGCTGCAACTGGAGGGTGGCTCCAACCCCCTAGTTTCTCAGACTACAACCTGAGGGAAGCTCCAACTCCCCAATTTTCTAGCTACAACCAGAAGGAGGCTACAACCCCCTATGTTCTTCGGATACAACTGAAAGGTTTCTACAACCACATGTCCTTGCCCCATCCAACTGCTCTTACGTATAAGTAGAATGATGGAACCACTGTCACACTATCACTGTGAGATATATTGTTGTAAACCTGTACCAACAAACCTGCACCAAACAACATGTACAAATAATCTGAACCATGTATCAACCATGCATCAACTTGTACCTCAACTTGTAATCAACCTGTACCATAAACAAGTGCAACAACCATGCACTAACCTGTACCAAACAACCAGTAATCAACTTGTACCATAAGCAAGTGCATCAACCATGCACCAACCTGTACCTCAATGTGCAAACATTCCTTAACTTTAACAACAAGAGACTAGCATTTTCATCAAACTTTACTTTAGTCTCACATGACTAGTTTTGGATTAGTCAACAACCCTAACTTGAAATAATCATAATTATGTACCTGTAATGAATAAAGATCTGAAAATAGTACACAATGTTATTCAATGTATTTTATGCAATTCCTCTAGTTTTCACTACTTGGAACCTCTCATAAAATGAGTTATAGAAAAAATGGCATACCTTCTTGAATTCTGGCTTATTCTAGAGAGTGAACTTGTAGAGCGTGCCCCACACGAAATATTTTTTGTATGGATATGAAAATTTTACATAGAATACTACAGAATGTACTCTAACCAACACATTAGGTCTTACTAAATTTGGATCTGTTATGAATAAGTTATGGCATTTTTACCCAAAACACTTGTTTTAGACTAGTTTCAGGACTAGGCACAAACCCTATTTTCCACAGAGTGTAACTCCAAAAATACAACGACCCACAAGATGAAATCTGTACCATAGCTACTTGGATATGTTTCCTCAATGGCCTCCCAATTTCACGGTCTGAATCATTCTATAAAAAAAATTATTGCGAAAATGGTGAGATGACTTGTAAATAACACACCTTAGAAAGCATCATCAAAAAAATTTATCCTCCCTTGAATTCCAGTCCTTATTTACTTCACATCCCCTCTGAAATTCATCGTAGATATCCTTTGGTTACCTCAGTCACCTGTAGATATTTAATATTCTCAAGTGTGATTGAAATGAGAGAGCATTGCCTCTTATTTATACTTTCATGTAGCTTCCTTAGAAGCATCTTCTAGACCACTTTGTCCACATAGTCACCTATGTCCAACTTTGCCCAATTTTACACTTGTTCATATATCCAATAGCCACTTGACTACTTAACCCATTTTCCTCATTTTACGGTTAACCTTCTTATAACCAATTTTCATAATTAGAAAGTTCTCCATTTACTTTATTATTTAATGAAGAACATGTGCAAAGGATGTAAGCTATATGCAATCTTAACACTAAATGAAAAGGGTGAGGCAGAAGTATTAGAAAACCTTTTGATAGTGCAAGAGTTTGCTGACGTGTTTCTAGAAGAGTTACCAAGATTTCCGCTCGAAAGAGAGTTGGAGTTTACAATCGACTTGAAACCTGGAACTGAACCGATAACAAAAATGTCTTATCGGATGTCAACACCTTAGTTAAAGGAGTTGAAAATGAAGCTGAGGGAGTTGTTGGACCTGGGACATATACATCCAAGTGTGTCACCTTGGGGTGTGCCTATGATTTTCATAAGAAAGAAGGACGGATCATGGAGACTTTGTATTGACTACCATCAATTGAACAAGGTGACGATCAAGAACCAATATCCGTTTCCAAGAATAGATGACTTGTTTGATCAGATGAAAGGGGAGATAATGTTTTCGAAGATTGACTTGAGATTAGGATATCACCAGTTATGAATTAAGGAGGAATATATTCCTAATACCGGATTCAAGACGAGGTTCGGACACTATGAGTTCATAGTTCTACCATTCAGACTGACAAACGCCCCGAGGGTATTCATGAGTTTGATGAATGGGGTGTTTTACGACTACTTGGACAAGTTTGTTCAAGTATTCATTGATGACACACTGATATATTCTCGGACAACATAAAAACATCATGAATATTTAATCTTGGTACTACAGTTTTTACATGAAAAAAAATTATACAGGAAACTGTCGAAATGTTCTTTTTACTAATCAAAGATTCATTACTTGTGGCATGTTATATTCGGTGAAGGTATATCTATGGATCCTGCGAAGGTGGAGGCTATTTTGGAATGGTCTGCGTCGGTAAGCATACAACAAGTACACAACTTTATGGGTTTAGTAGGATATTACTGACGGTTCGTCGAAGGTTTTTCGAAGATAAAAAATACGATCACGAAATTGTAGAAGAAAAGCAAGGAGTTTGTATGGACCGAGAAATGTGTGGAAGAATTTCAAAGGCTCAAGGACTTGCAAGGATGATTTTAGGGGCTAAATTTCGCTCATGGACTAATTTTCCATGGTTTTTCCAAAAATGAGATTCGCTATTTTAAAAATGATTCGCCCAAATTCTATAGGATAAAATTATTTTACCTTAAAAATCGCCAAAATTTTATAAAAACTATATAAAATCCTTAGAAATTTGAATAATTTTACAAAAATATTGCCAAACATTTATAGTTGGCATATGAAGGATTAGTAAGATTCGCCAAGGTTTCTACATTTTAAAATAAATTTCCATCCTTAAAATCATCCCTGTCAAGGAGCTGCTGACGACAACACCGATACTAAAAGTCCCCTACATGGACAAGGAATTCTTGGTATGCACAAACACATCCAAGGAAGGTTTAGGCAAAGTATTGATGCAAGACGATCGAGTGATCACTTACATCTCAAGGAAATTAAGAAAGCATGAGGAGAACTACGCAACACATGATTTGGAATTATTGGAAATTGTATATTCCTTGAGAGTATGGAGACACTATCTGATTGGACAAAAATTTGAATTAAATACAAATCATCATGGATTGTAGCACATATTTACATAGAGTGACCTGAACGCACGACATAGGTGTTGGTCAGAACTACTTAGCGAATACGACTTCAAGATTTCTTACATAAAAGGTATGGTAAACAGAGTGGTCGATGTGTTGAGTCAGAGACCAGGCGTATTCTCGGTGATACATCTTTAGAGGAATCTTCGCGAAAAGATTCTAGTTATACAGATCGACAATGACTGGTACAAGGAGGTTAAAGAAAATATTGGACAAGATATCATGAGGGTACCAAGGTTTGAAGGTTATACATTGGAAAGTGATGGATTGATGAGGTATAAAAACATGATTTACGTACCACCTAATGACAAATTAAGAAGCCTGATCTTAAGTGAAGCGCATCACACAGTGTACATGGATCATCTAGGAGTCACGAAAATGAAGGCAGACCTTAAGCCTTTATTCTTCTGGAAAGGAATGAAGGAAGACATAGTTAGTTACATGGCATGATGTCTAGAGTGTCAAGAAGTGAAAGTTGAACATAGGCATTTGATAATATTACTACAGCCCCATGCTATTCCAGAATCGAAATGAGACGTCATTTCGATGGACTTTATTGTTGGATTACCGCTGACGGCAAGGAGGAAGGACTCGATTTTTGTGGTAGTTGACACTATGATGAAGAGTGTAGATTTTATTCCTATGCGTAGGATGTATCAGGCACCAAACATAGCTATATTTTTTATTAGAGAGATTGTGAGATTACATGGCGTACCAAGAAGGATCATTACCGATCGAGGATTGGTGTTTCCATGATGATTTTGGACCAGTCTCCAAGAGGCTTTGGGAACACAACTAAACTTTAGTACATCGTATCACTGTGAGACAGACGAGCAAACAGAAAGAATGAACCAAATTTTGGAAGATATGTTGCGTATGTATGTAATGGACCAACAAAAGCATTGGGAAGAGTTCTTGCCACTGGTAGAGTTTGCATACAACAAAAGCTATCAAAGTACCATTAAGATGGCACCGTTTGAGTTTCTTTACAGGTGATCATATCAGACACCATTGAGATGGGATCAACTTGAGGATAGGGTCATGGTAGGACTAGAAGCGATCCAAGAAAGGGAAGAAAAAATGAAATCAGTAATACAAAGGATTAAAGAAGCACAAGATCAACAAAAGATTTATGCTGATGCGCATCGCGTTGATCGCAATTATGAAGCTGGCGACTAAGTTTTCTTGCAGGTGAAACTGCACAAGAGTTCGATCAAGTTTGGAAAGGGTGATAAAATCTCTCCTAGGTTTGTTGGACCTTTCAAAGTTGTGGAAAATAAAGGACCAGTGGTCTATCGACTAGTCTTGCCTGATTCCTTTAGGCATATGCACGATGTTTTTCATGTATCTATTTTGAGACATTATGTTAGTGATCCTACACATGTGATTGACATGAGTTCTTTGCAGGTGTTGGACGAGGGTGCACTCATGACAGAGCCAATCCACATTATGTGCCATCACATTCGACAACTATGACATCAAACAATCAATTAGGTCAAGGTCCATGGGGACAATTATAGTCCACACTCGGCTACCTAGGAGGACACATATGATACGCGTCAACAATTTCCTTATTTGCTTGATAGATTAGACATATAGATCTTGTCAGGTACTTTTATTATTTCATTTTATATACTATACAACTTCAGGACGAAGTTTAAAACAAGATGAGGTGTATGTAACATCCCTCTCTTACGAGCATATGTTATCGAATTATTCTTTGAGGACACTTGTGTGCAAGTGATCCGGTTATAGTACATGGTTATTTGTTTCGCTTATGGATTTTTATGATGATGTTGATGGTTTTGATTTAATGTTATTTGAGATATATGTATTGAAAAATGTTATTGAGGATTCTTCCCCGAGTGTGCATGACATTTGACAGATTGTGGATGCCGATGGCATCAGTGGACCTCCTTGGACTCTGGATTGAGTTAGAGAGTGGATTGTACTGGTTTGAGTATTTCATTTATACATATGTGACATATGATTGAGTATAGTATGATTTTGTTTATGGATCATTGACAATGCTTTGTTAATGAATGCAGGCTGACGAATGCTTGCTAATCTAACTCACATAAGGTGTAAAGGGGCCATGCACATAGACCAAATATTTTGGAAGAGGTGTGGAAGAGTCCCTGTCATAACCTACTAGAACTCTTGCCATGGATTGAATTGTAAGTTAACGATTACCTAGTTTGAGAAGTCCACGATGTCGCGAGGGAAGACTTAGACAATCACTCACGAATATTTCTAAGGAGAACACAATACTGCGTGGTCCTTATTCCTTATAATCCCTTAGTCTCTCACAAGGTTGCCCGAATGGAGTGCTGACTCCAAGGGTTGGAAAACTACCAAAAACAATCAAAGGCGAGTGGCAACCTTGGATCACAGAGTGCATCTTGAAGGGCACGTCGCGCAAATAAAAATTGGGTCAATGAATCTAGGTGGCCTAGAAAACCTTGAAAGAATAATTGTAAACCTTGAGAATATTTAGACCTTGTCAAATTGAATATTTAATGAACAATTTATTACTTATAAATCCACAAACGAAAGTCTTCAAAATTAATCCTAAGTCTAAGTTTGGTGGGAAGACTAAAACTAAATTATAAATTAAATAAAAATGGAATGAAGTAATTCAAGTTAAGAATTAAGAAAGAGTGAAATATATTTAAAGATTTGATGTAAAGCACATGAGTGCAAGAGAATATAAAAAGGGGGTTTTTTAAATAAGAAAGAATTAAACATGAAAGAATGTGTACTCATAGAAAGGTATCTAGAATCTATTTAACACTAGTCTAAATAGAAGAAGACTCATATTTTAACTCAACTCAGATTTAGTAAGGTGTCAGCCATTAAATGAGAGTATGGAGGGATAAAGAGACAACTAGGAGTGATTTAAGGAGCACTTTTAGGAAAGGTGAGGGAAATTGACTTTAATTAAAATAAAATGAGGAATTACTTGTGCAACTTGGGGAGAGGGTGACAAGTGTAAGGAGGAAAATAATTATAATTTATTCAATTAAAAAGAGAACTAATTGTGAAAATGGGGATGTGTCATTAAGGAAAATCCTATAAAGCAAATGGCCTAGGGGGAAAATGGATCACACTGGTTATTGGTAAAGTTATGTTGCCGAATTAATTTTGACTGGTTTTACTTGTGAGAGTTGGGATACCCATCTTGAGATATAGTGGTGGCTCTACCTTGCGAGGCAAGCTTAGAGCTAGAGTATTTTTGGTTGTGTGCATGGCCACTTTACATTTTGGGGGGCTAAGGGGGAAGAAGAGTACCCCTAGCGTTGGTTGGGAGGTATCGATGAAGTCTCCACAGTTAGCAAGCGGGAGGTCGAGAGGAATGCCAGTCGCCGAATATCATCATCAAGTCCATATTCGTCGGTTACGACGGAGGAGGGATTCAAGTCACAATGTTTCGAGTTGAGGAGCATCCGCAACGCTTCACCCTCATGGTTACAATATTTTAGTTATTCTCGTTGGCTTGGTTTATTGGAATGTAACGTATTTTAAGAGATGATAAATGAATGTTCACATTTATCCTTATATATATTATAGAATTATGTATAATGAGAACATGAAGAATGCTTGTGTAAAAATAAGTTGTAGTTGTGTTACAAACCAAACCAATTTCAATAGATTGGACTTTTATTAATTGTTGAATTTAAACAAGAGAATGTGAAATTATGTAACAAGAATGCATGGAATGATTGAATATCATTGGTATAATATAGTTATGTTTATATTCTTTTCAATTCACTATTGCCAAGCATTATCTTTGTACTTGAGGTTGTTCTCAATTTTCTGTGTTAAAAGATTTATAGAGTGTATATTATTTTCTTCCTTTGGAACTCGAACCCATGGTATTGTTGGAAGCAATTGTAAGTCTAAAATCTCCCTTGATAATAAGTTTATCCACGAAACATAGGAAATCCCCTTATTATTAAAAATCCTCTCGATATTAAATGAGTTTTAATCTGTCAATAGTTTAGCCTTTTAAATTATGTGTACATTGTCTGCATTGCAATATTTTAAAGGTTACCGAATTGTTATCATTATGTCGATGGGATTAATTTATTGATTCTCTGATTCGGGAGTTAAAATTTTCATATTTAGGAATCAAGAATTCTTATCTTTTCACGCTTGATACTGTTATTTAATTGAACTTTCGCTCCCCTTTAAATATGCCTTGTTTGACTTGAGTTTTAATTCTAATCTCCTTCCCTCATAAGTTTAAGGCTAGCACTAGTTTTTCACCTTTTGGATGAAGGAAAATCATCGATTTAAGAAGGTCGGATAATGTAACCAGAGCGAATCCAAATTTCTAGCGATGTTTTTTAGACCTCAAGGTTGATCATCCTTTCCATTTCATTTTGTTTTCAGTTTCTCCATTGATCCCTTCGAGCTTCCTCCAGCCATTGGAGTGTGTCGTTCATGTAGCTATTGTTCTTCCAACAATTGTTTCCTCTAGCGAATGGAATGTGCCTTTCTGTAGCTATCATTCTGCCAATGTTTTGTTTTCTTGAATAATTGAATGTGTCATCCTGCCTTTTTGGTGCATTCCAGAATAAGGCAGGATAAATTCCCTTTTGCGTGGTGCATTACTCGAAGCCCATCACTCGAGTTTCCTTTTCATTTGGCTTCTAACAGTCGATGATGACGTAACCAAGATAGAAATATTATATTTTTACTTATTATATTCAAAACATTCTTTAATCTAAGAGAAGGGTAAATTCTTATCTCATGTCTAAATAAGTATCTTTGGAAGAGGAATTTTTATCATAGGCATCCCGGATTAAACCATTATTAATTAAAGTAATAAAGTGATTAATGAGAAAAACACCTTTTTGTATTCCATGTATAAACCTATAATTGGTGTTCTTAAAAGTACCACATAACATAAATTATATGAGAATGATGTCTTAGTATCTTGTAATTGATAATTTATAACACATATTAGCGTTGCTTGCTTCCTTAATTTGATGTATTAATTTGTAAATAGAATAGACCTTCCATTCTAATAATTTATGATAACGATTCATTTTAGAATTTGTATCATGGTTAGTATACATAATGTGACTTACACATTTAGTATTCTTAAGGAGTTGTGCAACTTCGAAGAAGGGAGAATTCAAGTTTGCCTTTAGCTTTTCTACACAAGCATCACATAGAATTATAATATGTCATCATATCTGGTTAACAAAATGGTGTAACTTGCTCAAGAGAACCTTACTCCATTTTATGGGTAATTTGTTTTATCATCTGAATTAATAAGAGTAATTGTGCATTTCAGGGATAAAAATTAGTTCGTTTAGATGCCATTACTTTTGTGTATTTTAACTTAATTTGTATAGGATGAGTTAGGACCTTTTGGTAACGTTTTAGTTCTAAGGTGCACATGTATTATTTTGTTACTCGATGATTTAATTATTGTATTGAATTCGTTGCACATAAGGATATCACAATGTTATGGTTTAGGACTTGAGTAATTGCCTTAATGATCGTTAATCATAGTAGTTTGCGCTCTGTATCTAATGAATGTATGAAGGGTATTGTTGTAGAACGAGTCATGAATATAAGAGTATGGTTATGGGTAAGGGAATTAGACAAATCCTTGTTCCTTAGAACAGTCGCCAGTCCTCAGACCTTAAATCGTCAAAATCAATCGGATGAATCCTAGACTTGAGCATTGCTTATGTGTCTTGGAGGTCCTATCCATGTTGTGTGGGTGTTTTCCCCTGGTATTCAATGACATGGTTGATGATTATTAGTATTTGCTTCATTTGATCATGATGTGTTGAATTGCATCGCTCATCAAGTTTATGTGTTGATCATGTGTCGCTATTAATTATGGTAATGCATTGATTTGCATCGTTATTAATTATGATGATGTATTGTTGGAGATGCTATTAATTATGTTGTGATGATTTTAATTTCCTAATGCAAAAAACAAATATTTACCTTTTGTACATCTCTATTTGTTTTCGTAACAGAGAGGTCGTTACAATAAGGCACATTTAAGACCATTTTTGTACTGGGAAATTTCTTTTGATTCAATATTGAATAACAATGAAATTTCATTTTCTGAGGGAAATTTTTTTTACTTGACCAATGAGAATAATTAGAAGAGTGTCTAGAATATAATACATATATCTTAATACACCTATGCTTATATATGCTTAATATAATACAAGAGTGCAATATTAACACAATAAGGAAGACTAATTGGGTTTCCTATGAAGATAACTTTCATTAACCATAATGATAAGAGAATACAACAAAACAAATAATCTGGTTGGTTTACTAAAGTCAAAATACAAAAAAGGGCAATTATGTCCCTGATGATGGGTGGAGTGTCCACTCGAAACATTGGATGTTTCAAAACCTCACATAGTTTTTATCCAAACAAATCTCCATCAAAATGAAACACTTTCTTGCGTTAGGTCTAATACTTAAATACCCTATGCATCTTGCACCACCACGTATGACCTCTCTATCATACCACACATAATTCACCAATTCACATGATATATTGGAAGTGGACACCTCCCAATTGTTAGGAATTTTGGAGTGGATTGCATGGTATTAGTGTTAATAAAGTGATACAATGTTGATAAGAAAATATGCCTTAAATTTCAAGTTGACAAAACCAATCTTTGGTGAACCAATACCTATTTGTTGGAAATATTTTTGTCATTTATGTCAAAGACAGGGGGAGACTACAAATTTCCAAGATAAAGATTGCAATATGGAGATGGTTGGAAATATTGTTTTCGGATTTTTGATTTTCAGTTTGGATACCATATCTTTGAATAAATTTTTACTATGAATAACTAGCTCAAATGGGAGCATAGGATATATGGTTGGAAATTTTATCCTGATACCTTTCCAACGGTATATGGCACTCCCTCTAACTCCATAGGAATGAATATATATGAAATATTATGTCAGGTCAGTCTAGCTAGAAAGTGTAGGTCGACCCAAACAATTTTACAAGTCGACCCCATAAGTGAACATAGAAACACTATAAATACTAGTGTTTCTACATTCACTTATGCAATAACACCTTCATCATTACTTTGTATCAATAGTTTGACATGCCCAAATGAGGAAATCAATTATTAAACCAATAAAATCTTTCTCTACAGACGCTAGAGTCGGTGTTGGAATTTCATTCAAATTAATTTCATTAAGAACAATTTGAGCACTGGATTTTTCAGTTTATTTTGTGGCATGTGTTAGAATTGAAAATGCGGAAAACACAATTCACATATAATAATTAACAATCAAATAAATAATAAACACATGGATTTCACATGGTTCACCCAAACGTTGGGCTATGTCCAC
>ML777352.1:1107620-1128131 GCA_009831015.1 Picea engelmannii
GCAGCTACCTAGTAGCAGATCTGCTTGGAGGATTCGAGATCTGACAGTTTCTATGGAGAGGCAACATAGGAGAGGAAATTCCTATGGAGGGATTTCTTCATTGGGTTACTGATGAGCTAGGGCACTTTAGTTCATTGCAGAGGGAAACAAAGGGAGAGGGCACACCACAGTTTGGGCACTTCTTTCTCTGGTTCTTGTGGCAAGTCTCATGAGAAGCTTGCTATGTATACAGGTTCCATTGTATTTCGTTACTTGTTGTATCTCTTGCTTTGATCATCATTATATAGACATATATCGAAAACTAGTTTTCCCTGGGGGGTTTTATCCAGGGTCATGTTGACCAAAAATACCTATGTCAAATTTATGCATGTTTAGAAGTGTAGATCAACATTTTAAAGTTCAATATCTAAAGGTAGTGTTATGCATTTTAAGTTATATTGCATGTGCTAACATTGAGATAAGAAAACACTTACAAGGGCACCTTAAAAGAACACTTAACCTATAAAATATTGAGCAGAAATTGAGATGATTGTTTTCTGTCCTAAAAAAACAAAAGAAGACAACCATATAGTTGAAACTTAGAGTCATACTAAGGTCAAGGACAGACCTTAGGTGGCAACTTCATAGGACCTCAGATAATTTCTACATGGTATCAGAGCCAAAGGTGGCTTAGACTTGCTGATTTTGGAGCACTTTTGTGAGCAGTTTGGAGAAGTTTTATATCAGATTTGTTGGTTGTTTTGGACAACAATTTTACAATCCAAAAGAGTGGGTAAAATTCAGATCTGAAGGTACCTCTCTTTCATTGCCAGTTTCACAGTTGAGGGCAGATTTTGGACAACTAGTTGACAAAGTTTGTGGATAGTTGTGGGCAGATTTTTGACACTTGTGGACAACCTCTTTTTACACCTGCATGCACAGGAGTGAGGCTGTAGAGACAACCTATTTTCACACCTAGAGATTAGGAGTGAGTTCGTGGATTTGCTTATCTCTTTTCACACCTGTGTTGACAGGAGTGAGGCAACGTTCCTTTGCATTAGGAGCATCAGAGTGAGCGTAATTGGCAAACATGTCAGTATCTCAGATGCGTGTGGAGGATAGGCTAGCCAGGGATAGCAATTGGTCACCTTGGAAGGTGAGGATGATCTTTGTCTTAGAGGACCTTGAGCTATGGGACATAGTCAAGGTAGTTGTTCCTCCCATTCCTATCATTGCTCCCATCTTGCTAGCAGAATTCAGGAGGAGGAACAACATGGCAAATTGGATCATTTGTCATGTTGTGAGAGATCACATTATTCCACACTTGACAGAGAAGAGTTTTGCATTCGATATGTGGGCATATTTGTGCAAGTTGTACGAGAGCTCTAATGAGAACTGGAATATGGTTCTTCATGACCAACTGAGGGGCATTCACATGCTTGAGGATGAGTCGATTACCTCATTCCTTGGTAGATACACTCAGATCAAAGACGAGCTTGGAGCCATCAGCGAGGTTTTTGACCCTAACTCTTTGGTGAGGCAAGCTATGAATAGCTTCACCAAACCATGGAGTCCATTTGTACCTGGCATAGTTGCCAAGGAGGTCATGCCTACATGGGAGAGGATGTGGGATGACTTCGTCCAGAAGGAGATTAGATTAGCATCAGAGGCTTTTGGATAGTGGCAACATCAGATTGGTCAGGGTGGGGAGGATCTTGCACTTTGGACAAAGGGAAAGAAGAAGACTGGTTGTGGAGGTCGACCGGGTCCCAAGTTTGGGGCCCCACCACAGGGAGGAGAGAGAAGCAGTGGTAGTGGGTAGAGGAGAGACATGAGCACAGTGAGATGCTTTGCTTGTGGAGAGATGGGTCACTACGCAAGATAGTGTCCCAAGAAGAAGAAGAGGCAGGAGGTGATAGGAGAGACAACATAGGAGATAGAGTTCGAGGAGAAGTTTGCCAAAGAGTGTGCATTCATGACTACTTTATCTGCCATTACACCATCCAACACTAGATGGGGAGACATAGTTGATGAGGACCGTCTGACACACAATAGTGATTCAGAGTGAGATCAAACTCAGTGTCCCTAGACATCTTCAGAGTGGGTGACTGGTCCACCTAGTATAGCTACAGTTTCAGAGCAGTCGAGTAGACAGAGAGTTGGTGCTACAGCTTCAGTGCATCATAGGTTGATGAGTAGGAGCAACAGGGCACCATGGAGGCTTGAGCCTCACATAGCGTCTGAGACGGGCAGATCAGGTTCTGGATCCACTTCAAGTGGAGGTGACTTGGTGAGAGGCCAAGCTCATGACTCTTGGTGAGAGACTAAGAGGGGGAGACTCTTGGTGAGATGCCAAGAGTAGAGAATCTTGGTGAGAGGCCAGGAGTAGGAGGAAATCCTTGGTGGGAGACCAAGGTGGAGATCTTGGTATGATGACCGATATCTAGGTGATCTTGGATAGATGGAGAGTCAGTGCCATTTATATATCATACAGATTGAGCAGATCTGTGACAGAGTCCACTTTCATGGATCAAGGTACAACCATACTCATCAAGCATATGCCAGGAGGTAACCATGTCAACTATAGGGATGATATTGGTGGTGACAAGCAATTTCCTTGGTAAGAGGGAGTGTTGAGATTTGGGTACCTTGGAAAGTGGTCCCCATGTGCTTATGAGTCTCTTAGCACAACGGGGGAAGACTATTACCCTCATACTTTACTTTATGATTCTAATTTCAATTTGAATTAGGAGATTTAAGTCAAAAGTGAAATATGTCACTTAAGTCATAAAGTGACAATTAATTTACAATGTGGGTGAATTAATAGACATAAAGAAACTAAGGAAAGTGGGTTTCCTTAGTGAGATTTTTGGAGTTGATCTCACCCATTGATTAGACTTGGCTAGATCTAATCTAGGCCATCGATCTTTTAGGGTTGGCATGAGGAGGCTAAAGAGAGGGTAAAGGTATTTTGAGACCAATTTTTCACTTGAGAGTTTTGGAGAAGAGAAGAAGGGCACATTTCTTGAGGAGAAGGAGGGCGCACTTCATGAGGGTTTGAGAAAAACCCTTGAGACCTTGAGGAGAGGCTCTTGTGTTGTTTGAGCTTGCATGGAGAGAATTTCCATAGAGCCATAGCCTTTCTTTCTTGAGAGGGAGCATGCATATGGAGGAGGGGCACATCTTGAGGAGGAGGGCGCATTTATTATCCATCATTTTCTCATTAGGAGAGGAGGAATTGTCAGATCAGGATGAGTTCTGATGCATAGGTAGAGGAGAGCTTGGGCGCTTGCTTCTATGGAGAGAGTAATTCAGTTTTTGGCTCCGTTTATTTTTGGCAATCATTTCTGCTTGGAGGAGGGTGCATGTGTTGAGAGGACTGGCAACTACCTGGTAGCAGATATGCTTCTAGGATTGGAGCTCTGACAGTTTCTATGGAGAGGCAACACAGGAGAGGACATTCCTGTGGAGGGATTTCTTCATTGGGTTACTGATGAGATAGGGCGCTTCAGTTCAGTGTAGAAGGCAACAAAGGGAGAGGTCGTACCACAGTTTGGGCACTTCTTTCTCTAGTTCTTGTGGCAAGGATCATGAGGATCTGTCTATGTATACAGGTTCCATTGTATTTCATTACTTGTTGTATCTCCTGCTTTGATCATCATTATATAGACATATATCCCAAATTGGCTTTCCCCAGGGGGGGGGTTTATCCAGGGTCATGTTGACCAAAAATACCTGTGTCAAATTTATGCATGTTTAGAAGTGTAGATCAACATTTTAAAGTTCAATATTTAGAGGTAGTGTTATGTGTTTTAATTTATATTGCATGTGTTAACATCGAGATAAGAAAACACTTGCAAGGGAACCTTAAAAAAACACTTAACCTATAAAATATTGAGCAGAAAGTGGGATGATTGTTTGCTGTCCTAAAACAACAAAAGAAGACAACCATACAATTGAAACTTAGAGTCATACTAAGGTCAAGGACAGACCTTAGGTGGCAGCCTCATAGGACCTCAGATAATTTCTATAGAATCAACCCTTTTGGTTGTTCCATACATACTATATCTATGTCAATTATGACCTTGTGAGAAGTAGGATCCCACACACAACATCCCTTTATACTACCATCATAACTTGCAGAGATATAAAACAAGCAGGAATTTAGAAACAAATATTTTAAGTCTGGAAATGATTTACTGCTTACGAGTACCTGTAATTCTTTATTGCTCTTATGACCYTGATGCTTATGCCATAAACAAGAATATACATCTGTCACTTCAGATGCTACTTCGGTACTCCCTTCCAGCTTATAAAGGTTATCAACCTTTGTTGCCTTCATCACTACTAAACTACCTTTCTACAATGTGAGTGCTCCACCTTGACCTGTATACTTATATCCACAAGAATCCAACACTCCTAGTGAAATCAAATTTGATTTAAGCTCAGGTACATATTTAAAATCTGTTAATTCCCTAACAATACCATCGAACATCTTGATTCTAATACTGCCAATCCCAACAATTTTATAGGGAATGCCATTTCCCATAAACACTACACCCTCATCAACAGATTGGTAAGAAATGAACCAATTTCTATGTGAGCACATGTGGTGGGAGGCACCTGAATCTAGTTGCCATTCTTCTTGATATTGTAAATTACTAGAAACGAATAAAACTTTATCAATCATACCTGAATTTGAGATGTCATGTTTTGCCACAGTACCAAAATTTTTCTTTACCCTTTCTGTGTCTTGACTTAGATCGAGAAAAACTTCTCTCATTCTGCTCTTGAGCTCGGCCTCTGACCAACATTGCCTCTGAAGTTGAGGTTTCTTGACTAGATTTTATCCTCATCTCCTCAGCTAACAAAGCTCCCACAACAGAGTCATAATCTAAAATATCTATTGAGATAAAGCTAATAGAGGTGACTAGATTATACCAAGACTCAGGCAACAAACACAATAGTGTAATAGCCTTATCTTCATCTTCGAATTTAACTTCTATACTAGTCAAATGAACTACAAGGGTATTGAAGGTATTTAAATGGTCAACAACTTTTGTACCTTCTTTCATCCACAAACTGTACAACTGTCTCTTCAAGTAGATCCTGCTCGTCAAGGATTTCGTCATATATAGACTTTTCAACTTGCTCCATAAGCCTGATGTTGTATCCTCTCCTACGATACTAAACAAAACATCATCCACCAGACATAAACGAATGGTACTAAGAGCTTTTGCATCCAAATCTTCCCATTCCTCATTCATCATGGTTGTTGGTTTCTTTGACTTGCCTGCCAATGTTTTTTGCAACCCTTGTTGCACCAATAAATCCCACATCTTAAGCTTCTAGAGTTCAAAGTTGCTTTTACCGCTAAACTTTTCAACTTCAAACTTTGAACTTTGCATCTTAGCCATTAGCACAAAAAAATCCTAATGCCCAAATCACTACTTATAATACTTGGCTCTTTAACCAATGGATGAAAAATATGGATCCTTAATGAATAAGATTAAATTATGACCACAAAAGGTTTAAAAATAATAAAAAAATTATATATTCCATAAACCTTTTTAATTTTCTTCATACCTTAAATCTTTTTTTTTCACTCCACAAAAAACCTTTAAAAAAAAAAACCACATCCACCATGTATAATGTATTCACACCATACCAAGTGCATTCACTATTTAATTAATACCTTTACTTTTTAATGCATACACTCCTCCATTTTTTTTAAACATTCACTTCACGACTAAGTCATGCACAGTAGGACAAAGCCGATCCACCATTAAACTTTTCCAAAGACAAAAAAACATGCAAATGTTACCATCAGAATATTTCCTTGTGAATAGAAGTCATCTCACCTCTCGATGTGAGTTCCTTGCAACATGCTTCAAAGAGTCGTCGCATTGTACCACACTCCTAGACTGCGGCGATTTGAAAAATTTTGTTGTCGAGAAGGGAGGGTAATAAGATGGCACACCCTTCGAGAGGAGGGACTTGCGGCAATGTGGAGATCGACGCACCTCACACAGATGTTGATGATCCTTTGAAATTTCACGCCCTCGACACCCTCTCCTCCAACCACCTCTGATACCACTTATTAGAATTGCAAATGCAGAAAACACAATTCACATATGATAATTAACAATCACACAGATAAGAAACACAAGGATTTCACGTGGCTCACCCAAACATTTGGCTATGTCCACCAAGCATAGGCATCGGTTGTCTTATTATTCAGATCATGGAGATTAGAACAGACTAGCAAGTTCTCACTCTGTCTCTCTCTTTGCCTCTACAGGCTTACATGTATTTATATACATTTACAAGAAATTGATTATTAAATGCAATCCCTATCCATATTCTAACTTGGTCTATTTAGTTGCAACCAACGCAGAATAATAGGATACAAATCCATCCTTGGAAGAATTCATTGTCACCAATACCTATTTGTTGGAAATATTTTTTTCATTTATGTCAAAGACAGGGGGAGACTACAAATTTCCAAGATAAAGATTGCAATATGGAGATGGTTGGAAATATTGTTTTCGGATTTTTGATTTTCAGTTTGGATACCATATCTTTGAATAAATTTTTACTATGAATAACTAGCTCAAATGGGAGCATAGGATATATGGTTGGAAATTTTATCCCGATACCTTTCCAACGGTATATGGAACTCCCTCTAACTCCATAGGAATGAATATATATGAAATATTATGTTAGGTCAGTCTAGCTAGAAAGTGTAGGTCGACCCAAACAATTTTACAAGTCGACCCCATAAGTGAACATAGAAACACTATAAATACTAGTGTTTCTACATTCACTTATGCAATAACACCTTCATCATGACTTTGTATCAATAGTTTGACATGCCCAAATGCGGAAATCAATTATTAAACCAATAAAACCTTTCTCTATAGATGCTAGACTCAGTGTTGGAATTTCATTCAAATTAATTTCATTAAGCACAATTTGAGCACTAGATTTTTCAGTTTATTTTGTGGCATGTGTTAGAATTGCAAATGCGGAAAACACAATTCACATATAATAATTAACAATCAAACAGATAATAAACACAGGGATTTCATGTGGTTCACCCAAACGTTGGGCTATGTCCACCAAGCATAGGCATTGGTTGTATTATTATTTAGATCATGGAGATTACCACAGACTAGCAAGTTCTCAGTCTATCTCTCTCTCTCTCTCTCTCTCTGCCTCTATGGGCTTACATGTATTTATATACATTTACAAGAAACTGATTATTAAATGCAATCCCTAACCATATTCTAACTTGGTCTATTTAGTTGCAACCAATGCAGAATAATAGGATCCAAATCCATCCTTGGAGGAATTCGTTGTCACCAAATCCCAACAATATCCACCTCAACAACAATTAACTTGATACCTTGCCCCTTCCTTTTTTTCATCACCTTTTCTACAAGCCAAGAGAAGCCAAGCACCACTGCAACTTCTCTAATAAAACTGGTTTCATGATCTCGCTTGTCTGACTTGCATGAGTTTGGATTTCCTAAGGGGTCACTCCACCTCCAACATGTCTTCCACAACTGTGTTGTAAAACATATTTAGTGGTATATCTCCTTCTATCCAAGACACCTGTAAAATATACATTACAATTATTACAGACCATCTCAGTGTAACCTTTATAGGTGACATTTGTGCTTCTCAAACGCTGAAGTACCCATTTCACTGCAACACCTAAATCTATCATGTATCTGACAACATCATTAGCATGTGAAGCATCTAGTCTTAACCATTTCATCACATACAACAAACCTCTTATTGAGCTTACATGAGACATAACCTTTTCTTCTTTATAGATAGGACCTATGCTTGAAGAAAACTTATAATGGAAAGCAACAGGGATAAAAACTGGTTTTACTATGTTCATACTGAACTCCAACCACAACTTACCATTACCATCTTTGTATACTTCCATGCCCATAATTTGTTTTCTTGCTCCTTGATCCCTCATCTGAATTGTCTTGTCCACCTGAGTCATTTTCTTACTGATTTTATCCATGCTTCGGCTTGCATCGAGCATATCATCAATAAATAACATCAAGACTCTGAATGTACTATAAACTGTATAGTCATTACTACGCTTTGAAAAATTCTAACTCACTATGAAGGATTCAAACCTCTTGTATATTTTCCTGGGTACCAATAGGCCATACAATGAACTTTCTAGCATGCAAAAAAATTTACCGCTACGATCTTGAATCTGTTGAGATTTGGGTACCTTGGAAAGTGGTCCCCATGTGCTTATGAGTCTCTTAGCACAAAGGGGGAAGACTATTACCCTCATACTTTAATTTATGATTCTAATTTCACTTTGACGTAGGAGATTTAAGTCAAAAGTGAAATATGTCACTTAAGTCATAAAGTGACAATTAATTCACAACGTGGGTGAATTAATAGACATAATGCAACTAAGGAAAGTGGGTTTCCTTAGTGAGATTTTTGGATTTGATCTCACCCATTGAGTAGACTTAGATAGATCTAATCTAGGCCATTGGTCTTTTAGGGTTGGCATGAGGAGGCTAAAGAGAGAGTAAAGGTATTTTTGAGACCAATTCTTCACTTGAGAGTTTTGGAGAAGAGAAGAAGGGCACATTTCTTGAGGAGAAGGAGGGTTCACTTCATGAGGGTTTCAGAAAAACCCTTGAGAGCTTGAGGAGAGGCTCTTGTGTTGCTTGAGCTTGCATGGAGGGAATTTCCATGGAGCCATAGCCTTTCTTTCTTGAGAGGGAGCATGCTTATGGAGGAGGGGCACATCTTGAGGAGGAGGGCGCATTTATTATCCATCATTTTCTCATCAAGAGAGGAGGACTTGTCAGATCAGGATGAGGTCTGATGCATAGGGAGAGGAGAGCTTGGGCGCTTGCTTCTGTCAAGAGAGGCATTTAGTTTCTGGCTCCGTTTAGTTTTGGCGATCATTTCTTCTTAGAGGAGGGCACAGATGTTGAGAGGATTGGCAACTACCTGGTAGCAAATCTGCTTGGAGGATTCAAGCTCTAACAGTTTCTATGGAGAGGCAACACAGGAGAGGACATGCTTGTGGAGGGATTTCTTCATTGGGTTACTGATGAGCTAGGGAACTTCAGTTCATTGCAGAGGGAAACAAAGGGAGAGGGCGCACCACAAATTGGGCACTTATTTCTCTGGTTCTTGTGGCAAGGCTCATGAGGAGCTTGCTATGTATACAGGTTCCATTGTATTTCATTACTTGTTGTATCTCCATTGTGTTATGTGTTTTAAGTTATATCGCATGTGCTAACACTGAGATAAGAAAACACTTGCAAGGGCGCCTTAAAAGAACACTTAACCTATAAAATATTGAGCAGAAAGTGGGATGGCTGTTTTCTGTCCTAAAACAACAAAAGAAGACAACCATATAGTTGAAACTTAGAGTCATACTAATGTCAAGGACAAACCTTAGGTGGCAGCCTAATAGGACCTCAGATAATTTCTACATGGTATCAGAGCCAAAGGTGGCTTATACTTGCTGATTTTGGAGCACTTTTGCGGGCAGTTTGGAGAAGTTTTATATCAGATTTGTTTGTTGTTTTGGACAGCAATTTTATAGTCCAAAACAGTGAGTAAACTTCAGATTGGAAGGTACCTCTCTTTCATTGCCAGTTGCATAGCTCAGGGCAAATTTTGGACAGCTATTTGACAGAGTTTGTGGACAGTTGTGGGAAGATTTTTTGGGCTGATTTTTGACACTTGTGGACAACCTCTTTTCACACCTGCGTGCATAGGAGTGAGGTTGTAGAGACAACCTCTTTTCACACCTAGAGATTAGGAGTGAGGTCATGGATTCTCTTGCCTCTTTTCACACCTGTGTTGACAGGAGTGAGGCAGTGTTCCTTTACATTGGGAGCATCAGAGTGAGCGCAGTTGGCAGACATGTCAGTATCTTAGATCCATATGGAGGACAGGCTATCCAGGGCTAGCAATTGGTCACCTTAGAAGGAGAGGATGATCTTTGTCTTAGAGGACCTCGAGCTATGGGACATAGTTGAGGTAGTTATTCCTCCCATTCCTATCACTGCTCTCATCTTGGTAGCAGAATTCAGGAGGAGGAACAACAAGGCAAAGAGGATCATTTGTGATGTTGTGAGAGATCGCATTATTCCACACTTGACTGGGAAGACTTGTGCATTCGATATGTGGGCATCTTTGTGCAAGTTGTACGAGAGATCTAATGAGAACCATAAGATGGTTCTTCATGACCGATTGAGGGGCATTCACATGATCAAGGATGAGTCGGTTACCTCATTCCTTGTCAGATACACTTAGATCAAAGACAAGCTTGGAGTCATCGGCGAGGTTGTTGACCCTAACTCTTTGGTGAGGCAAGATGTGAATAGATTCAACAAACCGTGGGGTCCATTTGTACGTGGCATAGTTTCCAGGGAGGTTATGCCTACATGGGAGAGGATGTGGGATGACTTCGTCCAGGAGGAGATCAAATTAGCATCAGAGGCTTCTGGACAGTGGCAACAACAGCAGTAGCAGATTGGTCAGGGTGAGGAGGATTTTTCTCTTTGGACAAAGGGAAAGAAGAAGACCGGTTGTGGAGGTCGGTAGGGTCCCAAGTTTGGGGCCCCACCATAGGGAGGCGAGAGAAGCAACATAAGTGGGAAGATGAGAGACATGAGCACAATGAGATGCTTTGCTTGTGGAGAGATGGGTCACTATGCAGGAAAATGTCCCAAGAAGAAGAAGAGCCATGAGGTGTTAGGAGCGACAACAGAGGAGATAGAGTTCGAGGAGAAGTTTGCCAGAGAGTGTGCATTCATGACTACTTTATCTACCATTACACCATCCAACACTAGATGGGGAGACAGAGTTGATGAGGACCGTCTGATGCACAACAGTGATTCATAGTGAGATCAGACTCAGTCTCCCTGGACATCTTCAGAGTGGGTGACTAGTCCACCTAGTATATCTACAGTTTCAGAGCAGTCGAGTAGACAGAGATTTGGTGCTACAACTTCAGTGCATCAGAGGTTGATGAGGAGGAGAAGCAGGGCACCACGAAGGCTTGAGCCTCACATAGCATCTTAGCCAGGCAGATCAGGTTCTGGATCCACTTCAGGTGGAGGTGACTTGGCGAGAGGCCAAGTTTATGACTCTTGGTGAGAGAGCAAGAGGGGGAGACTCTTGGTGATATGCCAAGAGTAGAGACACAATAGTGTAATAGCCTTATCTTCATCTTCGAATTTAACTTCCATACTAGTCAATTGAACTACAAGGGTATTGAAGGTATTTACATGGTCAACAACTTTTGTACCTTCTTTCATCCACAAATTGTACAACTTTCTCTTCAAGTAGATCCTGCTCATCAAGGATTTCATCATATATAGACTTTCCAACTTGCTCCATAAGCCTGATGTTGTATCCTCTCCTACGATATTAAACAAAACATCATCCACCAGACATAAATGAATGGTACTAAGAACTTTTTCATCCAGATCTTCCCATTCCTCATTCGTCATAGTTGTTGGTTTATTTGACTTGCCTGCCAATTCTTTTTGCAACCCTTGTTGCACCAGTAAATCCCACATCTTAAGCTTCCAGAGTTCAAAGTTGTTTTTATCGCTAAACTTTTCAACTTCAAACTTTGAACTCTACATCTTAGCCATTAGCACAAAAAAATCCTAATGCCCAAATCACTACTTATAATACTTGGCTCTTTAACCAATGGATGAAAAATATGGATCCTTAATGAATAAGATTAAATTATAACCACAAAAGGTTTAAAAATAATAAAAAAATTATATATTCCATAAACCTTTTTAATTTTCTTTATACCTTAAATATTTTTTTTTTCCACTCCATAAAAAAACCTTTAAAAAAAAAAACACATCCACCATGTATAATGTATTCGCACCATACCAAGTGCATTCACTATTTAATTAATACCTTTACTTTTTCATGCATACACTCCATTTTTTTTAAACATTCACTTCACAACTAAGTCATTCACAATAGGACAAACCCGATCCACCTTTAAACTTTTCCAAAGACAAAAAAACATGTAAATGTTACCATTTGAATATTTCCTTGCGAATAGAATTCGTCGCACCTCTCGATGTGAGTGCCCTGCAACGTGCTTCAAAGAGTCGTCGCACTGTACCACACTCTTGGACTGCGACGATTTGAAAAATTTTGTAGCCGAGAAGGGAGGGTAATAAGACGTCGCACCCTTCGAGAGGAGGGACCTGCGGCAATGTGGAGATCGACGCACCTCACACAGATGTTGCCGATCCTCTAAAATTTGATGCCCTCGACACCCCCTCCTCCAACCACCTCCGATACCACTTGTTAGAATTGCAAATGCAGAAAACACAATTCACATATGATAATTAACAATCACACAGATAAGAAACACAGGGATTTCACGTGGTTCACCCAAACATTGGGCTACGTCCACCAATCATAGGCATCAGTTGTCTTATTATTCAGATCATGGAGATTACAACAGACTAGCAAGTTCTCGCTCTGTCTCTCTCTCTGCCTCTAGGAGCTTACATGTATTTATATACATTTACAAGAAATTGATTATTAAATGCAATCCCTATCTATATTCTAACTTGGTCTATTTAGTTGCAACCAACGCAGAATAATAGGATCCAAATCCATCCTTGGAGGAATTCGTTGTCACTAAATCCCAACAGCATGAACATAGGAAGACACTATGCTAAAAGAATCTCAAGACATTTATGAAAAATTCTTATGATCTCTCAGGGTCTTCTAGGCCAAATTTTCCTTGGAAGAAGCTCCTCTAAGCACCCTTGTACAAGAAAATCCCGAGAGTTGTACAAGAAAATATCGAGAGACAAATTCATCTTCCTCTGCAACCTGTCCATTCTTAAGAAATCTTATTGGAGAAGGTAAAATCTAACTGCAGTCTTCATCCTTTTATTTAGGTAAGTTGAAATCGACCTTGGAGAGCTCGAACGCTTTTGTATCTATTAACTGATTGTGGGTTTAGAATTGCAGAGAGATTTTGCAACCTTTTTTGTCCTTTTATCTGGGTTTTTATATGCATTTGAGTGTGATGTGAAAATGCTCAACGTTTGGAATTGTCCAACACCAAGTCCAATTTGTGAGAACGATGTCATTTCGAGGTAAAATATAGGGTTTGTAGTATGACGATTGTTTCTTGATCCCAAAGAACAAGTTCTTTATAGCGTCATATGTTTGTGATCTTAACCTACCTTTTAATCCACTTTTGCACTAAATTAGAATATCTTGCAAAGAAAATTTTGTTCTTACCTAAATAGAGATAAATAGATGTGTATATCCTTTCACCATTCGAGATCTACTTGCAAGTTCTATACAAATTTGATTTCTCTCTTAGACATTCAATTATGTATCTTCTTCATTGCAGGATTCAATGACACATTTATGTTTTTTATAAACTTTTCATTGTATTTTGATAACAAAATTAATTGTTGGCAATAAATTTAGACCCAAAGGTTTAGCCTGCAAACCAACAATAAAGTTTATTAGCATCAACATTTCAATACTTAAAGAAGGGTAATATCTCACTTGAAACATTAATGAACATTACACAGACAGATTTAAATGATTAAAAAAACAAAATTTTGCAATACAACATAATCAATATAGGAAATCATTCATCCATTTAATAAAACAAAAAATTAGAGGGCCAACCACCACACACTTCTTTCTATTTCAATCTATAAGACAGGCCCATAAAAAAAACTCCTTATTACTCCATACAATTTATCAAAAGCTTTGAAACCATATCTCTTAATCCTCTATATAATTATACAAAAATCCAAAATCCAACCCTAAATCTTCCATATACATTTTATACTAATCTAAATTAGTTACAAAACAATTATAACTCTGTACAACCAATTCTTCCAATTCTTGGAAAAACTAGCACATTAATCTAATTATATTACGAAAGATCAACATGTAGATTAATAGTGTGCAGTATCAAAATTATCTCCATTAAGTCATGAGTATCAAAACCAACATAGATGTACAATGACCTATAGAAGCTGGGATAATTCCGTTCAACTTATTTTGAGACAACTCCAAATGTTGCAATGCAACACAATATCCTATGCCCTCTGGAATTGACCCTTTGAGATTGTTATTATGAAGATAAAATATTTCAAGCTTGCTCAAATTGTCGATTCCTTCGGGTATTCTACCCGTTAACATGTTGTGGCTAAGATATAGTTCGGTCAACTTACTCAATTTTGTAACAGCTTTAGGGATGTGACCCTGGAAACTGTTGTTATCGAGGTAAAGGCGTTTAAGGTTGTCCAGATTGCCAATAACCTCTGGTATATTACCCGTTAGACCGCTTGAACCAAGATAAAGAGTTTCAACCACGGTCAAATTGCCAATTCCCTCCGGTATGGCACCTATTAAGTTCTTGTTTACACTAAGATTGATCAAGGTCAACTGTCTCAATTTCGTAATGGCTTTAGGTATGATACCAGATAATGTATTTCTACCTAGATCAAAGATGGTCAACTAACTCAAATTGAAAATGGCTTCAGGTATGCTACCTGACAACACATTTAACCCAAGATGTAAATATCTCAACCGATATAAATTTGCAATGGCTTCGGGGATGCTACCAAAAAGGTTATTTCCATTTATTCCCAACTCGGAGAGGGAAGACCAGTGATTTTGGAATACCAATTATTTCCATAACTGGTATATCAGAGAGGGAAGACCAGTTATTTCCATAGAAGGTGCATACAATTAGTCAGTGATTTTGGAATAGAACGTCAATTACTGCAATTCTTGAACATTACACGATGTATATTCATATCGTGTAACGTCTATATATAGTGTAATCAAATAGGTCTATATTCATATCGTGTAATCAAATATTTGGAATATTGAGTGTAACCTTAGGGATCTGCCATTGTAATCAAGGACAACACACAGACAAGGAGAATGCTTGTGCGATTACTGCATATGTTGGAATCTGAAACCATCGGACAACAAAATCTCCAATGTAGATTAAACAAATGTTGTGCATAACAAGCAGGAATTTCCGTCTGTGCGAGGCATGGAAGATTTGCTAGAATTTCCATCTGTGCGAGCCATAGAAGATTTGTTGGTGCTCTCCGTGGGAACGCTAGTAGAGAAGACTGTTCGTGCCACTGTTTATTGCTGGCAAAGACGACTGTACGCACAAAGACTGAAGACTGTCCAGATTTGTGCCACGTGCTAATTGTTAAACTGTTCGATTCATACCACGTAAATCGTTTGATCTTCTCCACTGTAGCCATCAGATCTGTGACACGTGGCACCAGAAGGTGTACATCTGTACCATTTTCGTCGTACGGTCTATCAACCTAACCGTTCAGATGTCGACACGTGGTAGAGATTGGATGGTCAGATCCGCCGTGCAGAGAGGAGACACGTGGAAGCGATTGGATGATCAGATCCGACACGCAGAAAGGAGACACGTGGCAGAGATCGAACAGTCATATCCAACCCGCAGAAAGAAGCCACGTGGCAGAAATTGGATGGTTAGATCCGACACGCTTAATAGAGCCACGTGGCAACGATTGGATGGCCAGATTCGACGTGCAAAAAAGAGACACGTGTTCGCGATCGGATGGTCTGATCCAACGTGTAGAAAGGAGCCACGTCGTAGCGATCGAATGACAAATTCGACGCACCTAATTGATCCATGTGGAAGCGATCGAACAGCTAGATCTGACGCGCCAAATTGAGCCACGTGGCAGCGATCAGATGGACCGATCCGACGCGCCAAATTGATCCACGTGGCAGCGATCGGATGGACCGATCCGACGCGCCAAATTGAGCCACGTGGCAGCGATCGGACGGCCAGATCTAACGCACAGGACGTTGCCACGTGGCCGCGATCAGACGGCCAGATCCAAAGTGCATAAAGTAGCCACGTGGCACCGATCTGACTGTCATAAATATGCCACATGGTGTAGATCTGACGGTTATATCGTATGATGTCAAAGAAGCCACATGGCGCAAATATAATGGCCAGATCTAATGGTTCCGGAGGGGTCAGAGGTGTAGCATGTAAGGTGCCATGTGTCGAGCGTAGAATGGTCTGCTTGGCTGACCGTACGATGAAAATGGTACGTATTCTACACCTTCTATCTCCATGTGGAAAAAATCCAACGGCTACACGGATCCAACAGTCTGACAAAAAACACGTGGACAAATCTGAGTATTGGTCGACAGTTTGGCAAGCTCCATGGTGGCATGTCGACGGAGGGCCGAATGTGAACTGTTGCTGTGTCGAATGTGAACTGTAGGTGAATGTCGATGGAGGGCCGAATGCGAATGCTTTGTGCTGCTGCAGGCACCTGGAGATGTGTCTGATTGATCTGACTTGGCAGGCTTCATCAACGTGGAAGTTTGTGTAAGAAGCAGTGAAGGGGGCGTTGCTCCAATTGGTCGTCACCAGCCCTCCCCGAGTCGCCCAATCATTCGCATTCCACAAGTCATACGTCTGCTAAACAATTTCTTTTCCTTTCGGTCTGCTAAATAATGTCCATTGTATCTTTTCCTTTATACATAATCCTAAAATTCCGTGATTGCATATTTTCATGTTGTTAAGGTTTTCACTTTTAATGAAGAAAGAAATGCCCATCAGAAACGCAAGGACAAACCTGCACATCAGAAACTCAAGAAGAGACTTGCATATCAGAAACACGGCGACAGACCTTCACATCAGAAGCAGAAGGACAGACGTATGTCCTAAAAGGCTCACAGCAAGCAACCTGGGTGAGAAGTTGTCCAAGTCCATTTGGTGTTAATTTTCCTCAGACAAGACATCTACTATTGCTACTGTAACTAATTTCATTTTTATGCCTTCAACCATTGTATTTTCTGAGTGATCAACTCACTTGTATCAACTTTTAATTAAGCTCAGTTTTCATGTCTTTAGATTATTAATTATAATAGAGTTGTCTCTGTAGAATTTTTTTTTCATATGCACCCTTGCTACTTGGATTTGACATGCCATTTTTGTTATTTAGAAAGCTTCAGTGGCCATAAAGGTTTTATGTTTTGGCATGTGCAGATATAATAGTGCAGTTGTAATTGAGTTCCTTGTAAGGGGTAAGCAATATTACTGGTTGCACTCATCTCGTAAAAATATTTGGCTTCTATTCTTCAAAATATATCCAGAAACAAGTTCCTCCAGTTCAATTTTGTTATATCTATATGGCAACATTGTTTTCTTGGACAACATACATGATATGATGGTTGTCTTGTAGATTTTAGCATTTCTTGGATTTGGAATGGCAAGAAGGTAGATCTAATCTTCTGTTTTATTCTCAAAGGAAATGAATATTTATGGTTGCCATGAAAGTAGTGAGACATAAGCCTCAGGATACCGTCTTGCTTCTATTTGATCTGCGGAAAATATTTAGAATGCAGTTTCTGACGACCGTCAGTGGCAACTTTGTTTGGAATTTGTTAATGTTTGACTCATTTTCAATTACGAATGATAGGTAGTAATATTTTGGTGGGTCACTAGTGGGACATTGAATATTTTTAAATTTGGAGTGGGACATTGAATCTGTATTTGCGGTGCCCTTTTTTGGGTGTGCGCTGAACTTACACGGTGAAGAAAAATATATGCAATTATCTCTAAGCAGGCGTTCCTAAGAAGACACCAATTGACGTATCCTTCATCGTGATCGAAAGTGATGCTCAATAAACCTTGTTATTATTACACCGAAAGGCGTACACCTATTGACAATGGGCAGATTTAATAGGGGTTTAGTGCTTAATAAGTTTTCTATGGATAGGATTAAATATGGCTAGAATATTCTTAGTAGTCACACAAAATAAATGGCTGTGATTTCAATCATTAACTTCCTAGCTATTATAAAGACATCCATTTATGTGTTTACTTTTTTACATTTACCTAATCATATTTAAAAATTACTTTGATAGCTAATTGATTGCCACGTAAGTGATTAACAAAAATTAAAATATTAACACCGGATAAATGAAGGGCAACAATTTATTTGTTTTTTTGACGAAAATGGTTATGGAGATTGTATTAAAAGGGGTGGACTGGCCACATATTCGATTACAAAATAGGCCCTGAATTTCTTCGTGCCTGTCATTCTGAAAGCCCTTCTAAAACTATAGCTATAGACTATAATCCTGAGCTAAGCTTCTGTTAACCTTCACCAGGTATAGAATTATTTACAGTAATGGCTTCTATACAAAATACCATTTTTGTTGAAGATAGATCTTGCTAACAGACTTCTAGTGGGTTAGATTAGTTCCTGGGGTCTTGCTTCCAGTCGCCGTTTAGATGAGCCATTTTTGCTTCAAGCTCGTCTATTCATTCTTCAAATTCCTGTTGAGGGTTCTTGAGCTCGCTGTGTAGCTTATCCATCTCCTCTGTAAAACCGAGTTTTGTAGTGGTGATGTCTTCCTCCAGTTTCTCCATTCGTCTCCCTACTTCTGAATCCAAATTCTCAAGAAAATCCAGTTGAAACTGGAGCAGTTGCTTCAAATTTTCCAATGTTTTATCCATCTCCTTGAGCCTTTCTTCTGTGCTTGGTTTGTTGGTCGAACCTGATGCCATTCCTAAACGTGTCCCCTTTCTGCTTGCGCCTTGCTCTTTACTGATGGATACTTCACGAACTTGCTGCCCTGGATAGACTCGCGACCTTGCCTTGTTCATGGTATGGTGCTGAGGGTTCGCACTCATTTTAACTCCTCCTTCACTCTTTCTCATCATTTCCCTTCGATTTGAAGATTTCATGAGGGATGGCCGAGCAGATTTCTTGTCTCCTCCATATCTGTGACGCTCCTTCTCATGGTACTGTTCTGTCCCTCTCGTCCAACCAAATATTCTGACGCGTCCTGGTCTAATCGAATCCCCATATTTCCTGTCTACTGACTTAGTTGGCGTTTGAGTATGAGATAGAGGGCGGATCATATTTCAAGGGAGAGCCACACTGAATACCATTTCGTTCACGTTCAGTACCCCCGGCTCCAGAAGTGTGCCTCTATTGGCTTCCTCGTCCGCCTCCCTGTTTAGTTCCCTTAGCACATGATATAGTTTATATGACTTGAAGCTCCTTAGGAGGAGTTGGATCTTGTCGAGAAGATTATTGAGAGTCGCACTCTAAGTCTTAAAGTGGAGAATTATTGCCTGTATAATCACTCTAGAGTCACCAATTATGATCAAGTTCTGGATCCTGTGTTTTTTTGCTTGGATTAGCCCTTGCCAGAGAGCCATGGCCTCAGCTCTGTTATTGGATTCAATTCCTAAGCCCAATGTGAAGTGTATTGTTGTAGCCCCAATGGGATTTTCAATTATCCCCCCTCCTCCAGCTTGGCCCGGGTTTCCTTTCGAAGCCCCGTCAAAGAATAGGATAGGAGTGTTCCTACCTTGTTTCCAATTAGCAAACTCCTATTTGTCTATCCTAACCTCCCATTCCTCTTTAACTAGGTTGCTGGCCTTTCTGCCCTTGTGACTTTGGATCTTGAAATGGCTTAGCCAGAGTTCCTCTGAGGCGTCCAGTGTGTGATTATTATTTGGGTTACAGAGATAAGGGGCAGTTTCACCAAAGAGGGCATGAATTTTGGTGATGACCATGGCTGCGCTTCTTTGGTTATCCCTGAGGATTCTGTTATTCCTTTCTAGCCAAAGGTTCCACAGGATAAACTTTGGAAGTACTTTCCACATAGTGAGGGCTTGATTTCTTTTTTTAGCAGTGAAAGGGTAGAAGGAGTCCCATTGGAGAAGGAGACTTCTTATATCAGGGGGAAGGTTGAGGGCCCTTTGTGTTCCTGTAGCTAGCTTCCATACTTCTTTGGAGAAAAAACAGTTGAGGAGGAGATGGTCTGTGGATTCTTCAGTGAGAAGACATAAAGGACACCTACAGGGACCTTCCCAACCATGTCTTTTGAGGTTCTCCCCTGTTTGGATGTTATTGTGCACCAACGTCCATATGAAAAGGTCTATTTTTGGGATGGATTTGGATTGCCAGATTGCTTTCCAGATTGCCGGATTAGGCAGGGCGATGGGGACGCTGGTGAAGAGTTGGTAGCCCTCTGCTGTCGTGTAGGCCTTTTCATTCCCTCCCCAGCCTCTTTCGTCTTTACCTTTCTTTTTTAGAGGGGCTTTCCCTTGGAGACAGCTTTGAAGGATGCTCCAATCCTTTTCTAGATCAGTGGGTATGTTGGGCACTTCCCACCCTTGCCAGGTCATGAGTTTTTCCTCCCCCCATATTGAGATGTCAAAGAGAGTGACAATGTTTTGACTATCCATCAAGTCTTTGAGGCGTTGTAGATCCTGTCGCAGCTCTAGGGGGGGGTCTTCCATAATTGAGTCCTGCCAGATTTTGATTTTCTTTCCATTTCTTGGCACCCATGGGAGGTGAGGACTGAAATGTGGCAGAACCTTTTTGCAGAGAGTGAAGATAGGGGAGCCTTTCGATTCTTTGCATGGAGACTCTAAGCATCGGTCCCTGG
>ML777352.1:1128181-1152590 GCA_009831015.1 Picea engelmannii
TTTGATTTTCTTTCCATTTCTTGGCACCCATGGGAGGTGAGGACTGAAATGTGGCAGAACCTTTTTGCAGAGAGTGAAGATAGGGGAGCCTTTCGATTCTTTGCATGGAGACTCTAAGCATCGGTCCCTGGGTCCCCTAAAATATTTTCTCCAGAGTGCTAGTTTGCTCCAAGTTGGTTTGCCAGTGACCATCCTCCAGAGAAGCTTTGCCCCCAAAGCCAGATTTTGAGGTTGGGTTTTTTTTTAAGTTAAGGCCCCCTTCCAAGAAGGGCTTTGAGGCTTTTTCCCAACTGATCAAATGCAATTTCATCCTTACCTATTTTCCTCCTTCCCACAAGAAGCGCCTTTCATGTGCTTCAATTTTTTGGATGTCTGTGGCAGGGGCTAAGAGCAGCGAGCTCTGATAAATGGGAATGTTGGTCACCACGAATTTAATCAGGACTGCTTTCCCTGCTAAATTTAACCAGTTCGCCCCCTAGGAGGAAATTTTACTTTTTATTTTGTCTATCAGGTGGTTCCAGTGAGAGGCTCTTAGGGTAGATTTAAAAATGGGGATTCCCAGATATTTAAAGGCCTCCCAGTTAGTGTGCCCTTCCATCCTCAGAACTCTTGTGATTCCCATCACCTCATTTGGCATGATATTCTAGCCATAGATTTTTCTTTTGGTCGGGCTTATTTCACTTCCAGAGACTGCAGCATAAGCGTCCAACTCTTCCTTAAACTTTTTTGCTATTATTGGACTTGCCCCTCCCATCAGCAGTGTATCGTCCGCAAATTGTGCATGATTTATTTCTTTTACTCCTTGCACGATTCTTAGTCCCTGGAGATTTTTTTGAGCTTGGGAGTTTTCCAGCTGGTAGCTTAGGACTGAAGCTTGGATAACATAGAGAAGGGGCGAGAGGGGGCACCCTTGTCTTAAACCTCAGGAAGCTTGGAAGAACTTTGTTACTTTCCCATTCACCAACGGGGCTATCCATGGTGATCCAATACAGGATTTTATCCAGTTTACAAAGGTCGAATCAAAACCAAACTTTCTCATTACTTCAAATAAAATTTTATGTCTAACTCTATCAAAGGCATTAGCGAGATCCAGTTTAATGATCATACCTTTGTCTTTCCTCCGGATACTTGAATGAAGGGCCTCTTGAACAAGGATGATGTTATCAGCAATATGCCTACCTTTGACGAAGCCTCCTTGGTTTTCAGGGACAATGAGAGGGAGGATTGACTTGAGTCGATTGGCTATAACTTTGGTGAGGATTTTATAGCTTGTGTTGCAGAGGGAGATTGGCCTGAAGCAATTGAAGGAGACTGCTCCTTTCTCCTTCGGGATGAGTGCCAGGAAGGATGAGTTGGTGCTTCCACCCAACTTGTTGCTTTGCTATGATTTCTTGATCATTTTGGTTAGATCCTTTTTTATTATATCCCAACATTGCTGATAGAATCTGGCAGTGAAACCATTCAGCCCAGGGGCCTTATCTGGGTTCATTTGATCCAAGGCCTCCTTTATCTCTTGCTGTGATACCTCCCTGGTCAGCTTGCTATTGATATCCACATTTATGAGGCCTGGGATAGTTGTGAGAGGATACATCTGTGGGTCTATTTCTGTTCCTTGTGGTTCTATGTAGAGCGCCTCAAAGGCTTCAACGACTGCTTGTTTTATGCCCTCTAGATCTACAATTGTTTTATTTTGGATTTGTACTTTTGTAACTGCTTTGTATTGTTTCCTTGCATCCGCTTGCTTGTGGAAGTAGTTTGTGTTTTTATCTCCCTCTTTCAGCCAAAGACTTCTTGATTTTTTCCTCCAGTAGCTTTCCTCCTCCCTATAGGCTTTGTGCCATTGTCTTTGAAGGCTGTCTTCTTGTTGCAGGCCTTCCTGCGTGACCTCTTTGTGTTCCATTTCCAGCTGGTGGCTCTCGAGCTGCGTTTGGGCTGCTATTCGCAAGGCTATTGGATTTGGCTGGTTCTTTTCCCATAGTTTTAGATCTATTTTTAACCTTCTTAATTTTTCCCCCCAAACTTAAAAAGGTGAGCCTGTAATAGCATTGGTCCATGTTTTGGAAACCAGGTCGAGAAAGTCTTTGTCTTGGATCCAGGTTGGGCTAAATCTGAAAGGGATGGGTCCTCTGACTTGGTCATATTTAATTTCTAGTCGAATGGACTTGTGGTCTGATACACTGTGGGGCAGGATCTCTGCATTTGTTGTGAGTCCTAATGATAGGAGGGAGCTTTGGACTAGAAATTTGTCCAGTCTGGCAGCTATGTGCCCAGGTCCGATCCTATTATTTGTCCACGTGTAAAGTCCTTTGGCCAGCTTGATGTCTAAAAGGTCCCAGTCTGTGACTAGATCTTCCACCCATTCTCTGTCCAGATCTCTCACTATGGAGCCCCCTCTTTTTTCCTCTTGATCTAAGGTAACATTCAGATCCCCCCCGATAATGATATTGTCGAGATCGTTTTGCTGTAGATAGTTTTGTTCCCCAAGTGTTGCGGCACATAGATATTAAAGATGCTTACCTGGTAACCCGAGTGTTTGTGGAGGAGTTTGGTGTGAATCCAGTGCATGCATGTGTCATAGTTGATCAGGTCTATTTTGGAGGCGTTCCACAGAGTGCAGAGTCCTCCCGAGGAACCTCTGGCGTTTTCAGCTATTCCTTGGCTGCCTCTCCAAACGTTCAACGAAGTTTTGATTCAGTCTTGCTGACTCATGTTGGTCTCCTGGAGCAGGAGGATGTTTTCTCTTGAAGCTTTGATTATATCCTTGAGTGCTTCTTCCTTTCTTTTGTTTCCCATTCCCCTATAGTTCCAGGAGGTTAGGATCATTAATTACCTTGGAGGGAGGGTTGGCCTCCTTGGGAGGCTTTGGCTTGCTTTCTCGTATGTCAAATGATGATCAGCTGCTTGATGGTGGGCAGTGACCCTTTGAGGATGTCTTTGTAAGTTTCCTGGTCTCTTTCAGCTTTTTTGGTTTTCCTGCCTCTTCCCATTTTCTTTGAAGTGGCCCAAGCCTCGCTTGCTTCTTCTGAGTCACTTCCTGTTGAGATCTCCCCTTCCTCTATGTTCTAACTACCTTCCAACCTTTGGGGGGAATTGTTTTGTGCCCCTTCTTCTTCTGTTGTTCGATTCCCTTTGTCCTCTGGGCTTTGGTTACCTTTTTCTCCTTCCTCTTGAACATCTTTATTTGGATCTGGTTCCTCTCCGTCGACTTCTTTTGCCAAAATAATGAAGTTGTTCTTAGTTTCCTTGGTTCCTGAGATTTTGGATTGCGGTGGGGCTGTCTTTTTGTTTCTTGGTCCTTTCACTTTGGATTTCCCCTTCCGGGCCTGTTGCTAGCCTTCATCTCCTGCTTTCTCTGTAGAAGGGTTTTTTGGGCAATTCCTTTGGAAGTGGTCGTATTCATGACAACCTCTGCACTTGAATGGGAGTTGTTCGTAGTCCAGATTTTGGAAGTGGTGCCAATCCCCAACTTTTAATTTTACTGCCTCTGGCAGGACTACCTCCAGGTCAACTTCCACACAGATCCACGCGCAGCAGTATTGGTCTCGAGGATCTATTCTATCAATGTAGCGCCCCAGTCCATTCCCTATTGCTTGAAGCGAGGTTGGGTTCCAGCAGTGTATTGGCAGATTTGGGACTCTTACCCAGACAGGGACATCTTTGGGTACTTCTAAGGCCGGATCAAAGCTTGGGGTCCATCAGTTTAAATAGAGTCCTTGGGTGCCCATGAAGTACGGTCCATTTCTGAAGATCAAATCGTTGTCCTCCTGAGAGATAAATTCAAAAATAAAATACCCTCTCCCTACCGTATAGCATGTAACACTGTTTGTGATCAGTGGTCTCCAGTTTTGTTGTATCCAGTTGTCTGTGGATCTGGTTGAGGGCCATAGCCCCATAAATTGATGTACAAGTCCTTGTTTAGAAAGGGATAGGGCTACCTTCATTGGATGTTCAGGAGGCAGGTCAATCTCTGGAATAGCATCTAGTTTCTTGACGAAGCTTGGGGGAGCTGAGGGGGCAATCTTCTTGCTACAAGTTGTGATCAGTTTTCGAAAGGAGGTGGATGGAGAAGGAGGGGGCGGTGGCTCCCCTCCTCCCTAAGCTTCCATGGAAGCTACTGTGTCAAACCCTAGACTCTACACCAGGGCACGGGCACGGGCGATCTCAGTGCCATGTCCTTCATTGTTAACATCTAGCAATAGTTTATTTGTTAATCAATAATAAAATTTATTATATTCTTTTAAGGATTCGTTTCATCTTATCAGCCTTCAGCGTTCACCAACAGCTAATATTTAGCTGTTGTGCTAGTTATTATATCTATTGATAGTTGGTGGGTTGATTCATTGGACATGTTAAAGTTAGACTTTTTTTTAAGTGTCAATAATTAGTCTTTTGGTTTAGTACTTTATTATTATTATATTTATTAATAGTTGGTGGGTTGATTCATCTGGGATATGTTAAAGTTAGACCTCTTTTAATTTATAGAATAGTTGTTAGTCTTAGCTCATTATATAGAGCAGTTGTTTATCTTATTGTATAGACCACAAATAATCTAATTTAAAATATATAAAATATATGCCAAATATAAGATATATAATAGTAATAAGATTAAACTATACATATAAAATCTATTTTCAAACATGATGAGAGATATAAATATTAGTTAGAATCTTAAAAGATAGCATAATTTTATTTTTATTTTTAATTTAATTATTAAAATACCTCTTTTAGTTTATAGAGTAGTTGTTAGTCTTAACTCATTGTATAGAGCAGTTGTTAATCTTATTGTATGGACCACACATTAGTATAATTTAAAATATATGCCAAATATAAGATGTATAATAGTAATAAGACTAAACTATACATATAAAATCTATTTTCAAACATGATTAAAGATATAAATATTAGTTAGAATCTTAAAAGATAGCATAATTTTATTTTTATTTTTAATTTTATTATTAAAATATCCACGAACAACAAAGGGAAGGAAACAAAAAAAGTCTTATTAAAAAGGAAATCATCAAAAAACCATATGCATTCTATTAAAAAAGAAATCTAACAAAAAAACCATATACATTATAGGTATAAAAAATCTAATCTACGCCTTGTATGTATAAAAAAGGAATTCAACAAAAAAACCATGTACATTATAGGTATAAAAAAGAATCCCCATAAAAAATCTAATCTATGCCTTGTATGTATAAAAAAAAGAATCCAAAATAGTCTAATCTATGCCTTGTATGTATAAAAAAAAAAATCCAAAATAAACACATGCCTTGTATGTATAAAAATAATCTCCATAAAAAATCTAATCTATACCTTGTATGTATAAAAAAAGAATAAAAAAAAAACATATGCTTTTATGTGTAAAAAAGAATCCAAAAAAACATATTCCTTGTATGAATAAAAAAAATAATTCAACAGCAAAACATGCGTTATATGTATCTAGTTGCACTAACATGTGTTATATAAAAAATAATTCAACAACAAAACATGTGTTATATGTATCTAGTTGCACTAACATGTGTTATATGTATCAAGTTGCACTAACATGTATGTGCAATGAGCTAGGATTAACTAGTCTATGAACTACACATAAAATCTATTCTCAAACATTAGTAGAGACGTAAATATTAGTTAGAATATTAAAAGAGAGCACAATCTATTTTCTTAATTTTGTAATTAGGAAATTCATTGCACATACCAGAATGAACCAAATGACAAAGGAATTAAATGAAATAACATGTAGCATCTTTAAGCAATGTTGATTTTAAAGAGTGTGAGGGCATTAACATAAACATCCCTTGTCTCAATAATACACACCTAAGTAGAGATAGTAATTTTAGTATAATGCTCAAAGTATGTATCTTAATATAATTTAGAAAGATTGTGATTAGGAATTGCATCATATGTACAGAAAGGTAATGAGATCCACACGCTTTCCGGTTGTTGTATGTATGAATTTTCATGTTAACAAATTATCATGGATAGAAGATCATCTAACCTAGAGCAGAAGTAGAGACATTAACATGGATTACAATTGTTAATGAGGGATAGAAGCATGTGACATGATCTAATCTTGCAAGTAATAGATGCATCACATGTGGAACAATAGAGAGCTAAAGAGATCCATAGAGTAGACAAACACCACTAAGTGATGTTAGGTGGTGAGGGGTGGATGCGACACATCATTACGGGGACTTTCTATTGAGGGTTGGATGTTACACATGAACTTGGGGGCTTGAAATTTAAAGCTTATTTTTTTATTTTGTAAAACTAACAACTTGTCAACTAACACTAGTTATAGAAATGGACGTGGTAATATAAGTGTAGATATGATTGTGGGTTGTAATCCTCAAACAATGGATATATTATGATCTGATCTGGAAATTTTGCAATCAGGGAATGCATGTATACAAGATAAGGGATCTCATAAAAGTTCATAGATTTTGCAGGCAGTTCGAATACCAGAACAAGTAACGAGAACACATTGGTGAACTTCACACATTACTACTTAAATGAATTTCATGGCTCTGATATCCAAATCTTGGATGATGCATATAACAAAGCCATACAAACTAACCTTGAGTTGGTGAAAACTTCCACTCAACCCATTATTAAGAAAATATTAAATGTGAAATAAATCAACCTTCAACCCTTTATGTAACAAGAGCAAGTTGACCAATGATGTGATAGAAAATGATTTTTAGAAAACAAGACAATTGCATATATTGCAACCAAATAGACTTGGATAATTGTTGTCCTCTGGATTGTAAAAAGGGACTACAAAAAACATTGTCAGTTTTGTAATTTAATTGATGAGATTCAAGAACCTAGGTTGAAAAGGAGACAAAAATGAGTGAAATTATTCTATTTATGATGACCAACATAGCTTGATGGGATTATAGTGCATACCAACTTTTGATAGTGCTATGAATTGAAGAAAACATGTTTAGAAGTTGATCCTATTCATTGGGATGGTTCTAGGGAGATACTAAATTGATCATCATCAGGCGATACAAATTCAATTGGATGTAGTTCTGTTGGATGTGCATCAGATTTTTTTGAGTCTCCCTACCTCGGGATATACATGCAAAATATTTTATGAAGGCTGAACGAATACAGGTTGGTGAAATATTATATGATTTTTATTTAAAATCTTGAATGAAACAAAATCTATGGTTTCTGTTTTCATTACAAAATCAAAAGGTTATTTTTTTAATACAAGTTTGTGTTCTTAATTATGAAGCATCTAGAGACTAGCAAGCTAAAGAGTGAAAAATTGGTCATAAAAAATACCCGCTAGGATCAACAATTGAAAGGATTCTTGGAGAAGATCAAGTTGTGTTCAATTAACCAATCATATATATAATGGTTCTATTCTTGAATGGTAAGAGAGAAAGTTGTGGTTGTAGGAGATGATTAATAAAGACTACATTGAACCAAGTTCTCATCACTTGAATCTTTAAAGACATTAATATTTTAAGAAGTTTGTAGTTTTTGGCATGCATGAACTATTATACTTTGTCTAGTGTTTGTAGGACTGAATTGCATCACAATGTTGGTTTTCTGGTACCCTCTCTTCATGATTAAGGAAAGAGATATATGTAATGCAAAGGAGAGAATGCAATGTTTATGTATAGTGATTAGAATAAAAATAATTATTATGGGTAAAAATCGTAGTTGAAAGAAGTTTTTATATTTTGGTTTATTAGTAGTTATTGTGAGGAGTGAGATTCTCCTATTGTCAAGTGTATAAGGGTCCGCTAAGGTGGGAAATTTAAGTTAAGGGGGATATGTAGAAAGGAAATTAAAATATAGTGTTAGTTGGAAATTGATTGAAAACGAGGATGGGTTAAAAAGGGGAGGTTAGACAAGAAATAATTGAAAGGATCTCTGGAGAAGATCAAGACGTCTTCAATGAACCGGTTTGATATATAAAGGTTCTATTCTTGAACATTAAGAGATAAAGCAATGGTTATCATCACTTGAAGCTTTATTGATATTAATATTTTAGAAGTTTGTAGCTTGTGACATGTATAAACTACATGCTTTGTTTATATTTTTTGGGGGGAATTGAATTGTGCTATAATGATGATTTTCTGGTAATCTCATTCATCATTATAGAGGAGTGAAATGCATATAGCAAAGGAGAGAATAAGATGTTTATATATAGTGGTTCATATTAAAAGAATTATTACGGGGTCAAGATGAAGTTGAAATACATTATATTTTTGTATATATTAAAAGTTAATGTAAGGAGTGGAATGCGACTAAATTATTAAGGGTACAAGGGTGTCTTAAGGTATGGAATTTAAGGTTTGACAAAGGCGGGGAAGTAGAAACTAACTTAAAATATAATTAAGAAATTAAATATAATTCCTGTTAGAAATTGATTGAAAATGAGGATGGGCTAGGAAGAGGAGGTTAGAAAAAAAACAATGTGGAGGGGGTGAGGGAAAACTAAAGGAAAGTTGGAAAACGAGGTGAGATTGGTTATAGGGGATGGGAGGGGGATCACAAAGTATAAATTAAAGAGAAATAACCTAAAGGTTAAAGGCATGGCATTCTAGAACATTGATTGTGTTGAGAGGTGTGTTATACAATGTAGTGTGAGGGAGATGTGTACATGGCATAGGCCGGAAAAAATAATTTAAATAAAATGATAAAAATAAAAATGATCTCATTAAGTCGACTTAATATCTTAATAGGCGCACACACACAACCACACATTAAATAATGTCATGGACAAAAAATGAAATAGTGTTATTGTAGATTAATCGTAACCTCATGTTTATTGAGAGCTGAGAGGGATCAAATCCATGGAAGTTCAGACCCTTGCTTAATTTTTTGCACTTTGAATTTGGTTTACACTTGTATATATTTGATAACTCTCGATGCTTGATAGATGAATACTCAAGATGGATCTACACTACTGCTACATGATGACAAATAGAAAGGGAACAAAGAGTTTGAAAATATAACTTCTACAACAACACAAATGAAAATGAGATCGAGTGATTAATAAGTTTAATGTTGGATAGAAATAAATTAGAATTAAAATTAGAACCCGATACATAAGGGTAAGTGAGAAGCCAACTTGTTTTAATATAAAAATTAGCAAAAAAAGGGGGAACATAAGGAAAAACTTAAAATGCCAGGTAACAACAATGGGTCGATATTGACTATGTTTGAGTTGCACATGATGCTAATAACGTGGTACCAGGTTAGACTAAGTTTGAGTTTATTTTCTTTGGTGAAATTATTGCTTTTTTTATTATTATTGTTAAGGCACCTCTCATGAGTCTAGTAAAGTTATGTTGAGTTTTGGCTAATATATATATATATATATATATATATATATATATATATATATATTGTTTAGTTTTATAAGAGTGTTCGATAATGACATATATGATGGTGCGATTATGGTTGGTGATCAACAATGTGTTCCTTGACCTTAGTTTGGATGGAGTGACTTCTTTGGTCTATATAGAACAAGCTAACCATAAAAATGCATGAATCCATAGAAACAAGCATCAAGTGTAGGTAAAAGAAGAGATAATCTTAAAAACACATTGGAAGCTATGACTTGCTAGTTATGTGTAATATTAACTCCCTTAAAATCAATAAATTAGGTTTCTAGACCCTTTTTTGTGTTCTTTTATAATAGTTGGTCTTGACAATGTACTAAAGAACACTATGATACATTGAAGTTGTTTCCAAAGCATTGACTATAAGTAATAAAATTCACTTTCTATGACATCATTTATTATTGGAAGCATCGTGCAAATAGATTACACATTGACCTTATGAAGCTTTAGATTTTTATTGAATAGGCACCATATAAAAACCTAATGCAATTTTGTTTTTGCGTGAGAATGATCAATTGCTTGGGGATATTGAGTTTCACCTTATTTCAAGATAACACTTCTTTAAAGTCTTGACCAAGGAGAATATTTGGAAGAGTGTCTACACTTGTATATATTTGATCACTCTCGATGCTTGATAGATGAATACTGATGCAGCCGCACCCTCAGGTATGCCTGCTCATAGGAACCTCTTCTTCTCACGGCCCGAAGAACTAAAAAATCTCTTCTAATTCCCTATCAGGAATTTTCCACACCCACAACAACTCTCCAAAAGACTCCCCTTAGCGATCGGTAAAACTGGACTTCGCGACTTCACGATGTCAAAGGTCGAACACTGGACTCTCGAATCCCCGAGACCCGATGACTAGTCAACGCTGACCTTTTCTCTCCTCTATCGGAACTTTTCCTATCGCGATTTCACAACTCGCGATATCGAGCACCTTGGTTCCCCGACTTCTGATACCCGACGCGTCGAAACTCCGATGAGCTCGCAGCTTGACTCTTCAACGTCCTGTCACCCCATCGGGATTTCAGACTTTGCGATTTCGCGAATTCTGATGCTGTTGTATCGGGACTTCTCACTACGAAACCCCGATAGCTTGTGCCACCTGTCTCCCACTAACTCCTACGGTCCCACAATGTTTCCATCACCATCGGGATATCGTGATTCTTGTTACAATAATTTGGAGCTTCGACTCACAAAACCCCTATCTACGATATGCGTGTGGATCCAACGACCCTCGTGGTCCTGATCAACGGCTTCGCCTCTCCTGAACTTCGAACCCTTTGGGAATACGTTGTCGTATCTTCCCGGCACCTTTCCAAGATCTAACGGCTTACGGTGGTTCGCGAATTCTCCTCGGGGAATTTCGACCGTTCGTTCCTTCCTGATAATTTCTGTGAAATGAATCAAGTACTCCCTCCATGAAGACTTGTTCACCTGTGCACAAACTTGCAGTGCTTGCTTTAATACTCCAACCACAACTTCTCTGTGTAATTCTTCGACGAATTCAAGGACCTATCCTTCCTAAGATTTCCCACGACTTTCGAGTCCTTCAGGAAACTCCCTTGCGTGCAGTCCTTGCGACAACCCTTCAACTCTGTCTAAATGTTGAAGTCTTTGATTCTGCCCACATTTGTAGTAGAAATCCTTCAAAGACTCACTTAGGTTCGCAACCCTGAGACTTTCACCTGGCCTGCGCACTCCTTACATGACTCCTGTGCCCAACTACACCTTTGAGGAAATGAGAACAAAAGCTATCTCTATTTGAATCCCTCTGTCAACGCACTCCTTGCAGAAAATTCGACTACACTCCTTGAAGGAATCCTTTGGCTCAAATAGAGAAACAATTGAAACTCATTCCTTCCTTCTCTCAGACTTCAATCCAAACAGGAAATCATATACATAGCATGTAAAAGAAAATGTATAACAGGAAGTAAACATCAAAGGAGCATAACATCAATACACAGAGAACAGACACAAAAACCATGAATTTGAATCAATCTCTTCTATTAATCCAAATATCAGTACATGGGTGTTCTTTACACAACTCTCTGCTTGCTCTTTCTCTTGCTCTTCCTGCTCAATCTATTCCTCAATTATGTTACAATGCACAATGAGGGTGTCTATATCCATTTTCCCTCTTGCGCTCTACGACTGTCTAGTCTAGAATTAAATTCTATCTACTTTACATTAACTACTTTAAATGTCGTCTACCTACTAAAGGAAGAGAGCTATCCGCTCAAGGTCCATTTACAATATACAAGTGTGCCTTATCTTAATGTCTCATTTAAGATTTGCACAACAACTTCCAAGGCAATTTTCAAAATCTGTGTTGGCTTATCCAGCTATCTTTCGCTTTCGCGTTGGCTCGCTTGATGAGTTATGATGCTCCTGCATCATACTCCCTCACTTGAAAACTTTCATGGGCTCCTGTCCATGAGCTCCTGCATGGCCTGTCCATGCTTCTGTATTTCTTGTGTAGTCTCCCAGCTGGCATCTTCCACTGGATGGCCTTTCCATTTGACCAGATACTCATAGTATTCTTTTCTCCTGGTCTTCTTACTGACTCTCTTGTTCAGTATGCATTCCATCTGTGGCTTCTCTGCAACTGGCATCTGTTTCGGATCACTGGCTGCTCAGTTCCAGTCTCTACTTCCCCAGCTCTGTATGGGTATAAATCTGCGATATTGAATATCAGAGATATCCAAATCCCATCGGGTAACTCGATCTCATAAGCATTTTCCTCCAATTTCCTCAAGACCTTGCATGGATTAATTTTCTTTATTTTCAACTTATTATATGTTCCCCTCGGGAACCTTTCCTTTCTCAAGTGTGCCAGAACTAAGTCACCAACTTCAAACTGAAGTTGTCTCCGGTGCTGATCTGCTCTGCGCTTATATTCCTGACTTGATTTTTGCAATCGTTCCTTCACCTTGGTGTGAATTTCTTTCATCGCCTCAGTGAATTCTTCTGCACTTGCGCTCCTAGTAGCAGTCTGTTCTGAATCCCTCAATTCAAAAACTCCTCTCGGCTGTGTTCCATACACAATCTGGAATGGACTTTGGCCTATGCTCCTATTCACTGAGTCATTATATGCGAACTCTGCCTGCGGCAATATACTATCCCAGCTGCTATGGTGCTCCGTCACCAAGCTTCTCAGCAAGTCTCCCAGACTTCTGTTGACCACTTTTGTTTGTCCATCCATCTAAGGATGATAAGCAGAACTAAACATCAAATTAGTTCCTAGCTTCTTCCATAATTTCCTCCAAAAATGTCCTATGAACTTTGTATCTCTGTCCAAAACTATGCTTTTCGACAGTCCATGAAGTCGAATGACCTCTTTGAAAAACAAGTTTGCGATGTGAGTTGCATCACTTGTCTTCTGACACGGGATAAAATGTGCCATCTTGGAAAATCTGTCTACAACCACAAAGACTGAATCAAATCCTCTTTGCATCCTTGGCAATCCCAATACGAAATCCATGCTGATTTCATCCCACGGCCTCTCGGGTATGGGCAATGGTTGATAAAAACCCGCATTCTGCTTCATCCCCTTGGAATGTTGGCAAATTCTACACATGTCCACAAATATCTTGACCTCTGATCACATTCCTGGCCAAAAGTATGATTCGCTCAACTTCGTGAATGTCTTGTCGTGACCAAAATGCCCTGCCAAGCCTCCGCTATGTTTTTCTTTTAGCATATTTTCCCTCATGGAGCAATTCAGTATACACAATTGATTGCCTCTGAACAACAATCCTTCCTGAATCACGTACTCTATCCACTGGCTTCTGTCTCTGAGAACTGGGTTCTCAGCTGCTTCATACGCCTCCTTGAAATCCTGATCTTCGGCATACATATCCTTGAGATCATCAAAACCTAACGTCCTGACTTTGAACTCCTGCATCAACAAACATTTCCTGCTCAAAGCATCAGCCACTTTGTTAGCAGTACCCGAAATATGCTTAATCACAAAAGTGAAATTCTGCATATCTTCGACCCACTTAGCATGTTTCTGATTCAACTTCTCCTGTCGAGTCACAAACTGTAAGGCATGGTTATCACTATATAAAACAAATTCCTTTGGAATCAAATAGTGCCTCCATTTCTTCAATGCCTGTATGATAGCATAGAATTCCTTATCATACGTGGAGTACTTCAATTTTGACTCGTTCAGCTTCTCGCTGAAATATGCAATCGGTCTGTCCTCCTGACTCAAAACCGCTCCTATGGAAAAACCGCTTGTGTCACATTTCACTTGAAATGTCTTTTGGAAATCCGGCAACACCAGAACCAGTTGTTCCATGATCTTCTGCTTCAACAGATTGAAGCTCTTCTCAGCCTCTGTTGTCTAGTGAAAAGACTTATGTCGTTTCTTCACTGTATCCATCATCGCTGCGCTAATTCCACTGAAATTCTTGATGAACTTTCGGTAGAACTAGCCAAACCATGAAAACTCCTCACCTCGAATACATTCCTCAGTGATGGCCAATTCTTGATTACCTCCCCCTTCTCTGGATCCATCTTCAATTCATTCACAGATATAACAAAACCCATATAAACGAGCTCTGTCTTCATGAATGAAGATTTCTTCATATTTATCAACAGCTTCTCCTGTTGTAACCTCTGCATCACTGTAGCCAAATGCTTCAGATGCTCAGCCTTTGTCTTACTCAAAACCAATATGTCATCCAGATACACAATGACAAACTTCCCGATGAATTCCCTCAGGACTTCATTCATTAACCTCATAAAAGTACTCGGCGCATTTGTCAAACCAAACGGCATGACAAGCCATTCATACAAACCCTCGTTTGTCTTGAATGTTGTCTTCCATTCATCGCCTTCCCTCATGCGAATCTAATGATATCCACTTTTCTAGTCAATCTTTGAAAAGTACCTTGCTCCACTCAAGCAATCCATCATATCATCCATCCTCGGTAATGGAAACCTGTACCTGATGGTTATCTTATTGATGGCTCTGGAATCAGTGCACATTATCCAGCCTCCATCTTTCTTTGGACTGAGTACCGTTGGAACAGCACACAGACTCAAACTTTCCCTAACCAATCCTTTGTTTAGCAGCTCTTGGACCTGCCTCTTAACCTCTTCATTTTCTTGTGGTGTCAACCTGTACGTGGATTTATTCAGCAAACTGGCCCCTGGTATGAGGTCTATATGATGACTCACACTCCTCATCGGTGGCAACAAACGAGGTAATTCGTCCACCATGATATCAACAAACTCTTCCAGCAGTTCTTGAATCTCCTCTGGTAGATCATCCACTCTTGTGCTAGTCAGAATAATCCTCGGCTTTCTGACCACAAAGAATTGTGGATCCTCCTTCTTCTTCACCTCATTAAGGAGTTCCTTCCCGCTCATGAGAAGTACTGTGTTGCTTACTTCCGGCTTCACCTCCTTATCCTTTATCGGAAGCAACATGTGTGTCCGCCCATTTTTCTCCAGGGTGTATGTGTTCATTCTCCCATCATGAATCACATTCCTGTCATATTTCCATGGTCTACCCAGCAATAGGTGACAAACATCCATAGGAATGACATCACATAAGATCTTATCATTATATCCACCTATATTGAATTCGACCAAGCATTGTTTAGTAACAGTTACCTGGTGTCCTTTTTGTAGCCATGAAACTTTATAAGGGCTTGGATGATCAGTCGTCTCCAGCTCCAGCTTCTCTACCATCTCGGTTGAAACAAGATTGTTAGTGCTTCCATTGTCTACAATGACCTTGCATACCCTGTCCTTGGTCTTGCAAGCTGTTCTGAAAAGTCTGGTTCTTTGAGCTGAGTCCACCACCTCTTTCTCAGGTGTCAAAAGAACTTTTCACATCATGAGCGATCTTCCGCCTTCAGCGTCTTCAGCCTCAACATCTCGCCTCTGTGCCTCGGTGATGTGAGCTTCTCTTCCATCATTCTTTCTCTCTGGACACTCATAAGACTTGTGCCCATTATTTCCACACGTGAAGCATGTGATTACTCCACCTCTTCCTCTTCCTCTACCTCTGGTACGAGGAAAAGTGTTTGCGTCAGCATAATCTCCCCTCTGCTCATTATGCTGCCCTCTCGGTTCAACATATGGCCCTCTCTGCAAACTTCCACCTCTCTCTGCTCGAGTTTGAGGTTTCTTCCATTCTTCTTTGGGCTTCTGAGTTCTTTCCTGGGCAACTGACTTCCCTCTGGGCTGACTTCTGCCTCAGCCTCTTTGTCCTTGCTTTCGGCTCAGCTTCTCCTCATATTTCAAAGCCATTTGATAGGCATCCTCCACCATTCTGATGGTTTCCATACTCAATTCATCCTGGATGTCGTATCTCAGACCATTTAGATATCTAGCGACCTTCTCATCATCGCTCTCCCGATGACCTGCTCTGATGTTCAGTCGATAGAGTTACTCCGTGTATTCCTTGACTGTCATCAGCTTCTATCTTAGGTTCTGCATCCTCCTGAACAGAGTGATATTATAATCTCTCGGGATGAATTTCGCCTTCATCTTCGCGACCATTCGATCCCAGCTTTTGATTTTTTGTTTGCCCTTGCAGCGTCTATATGCTTGTAGCTCATCCCACCATAATGTTGCATGTCCTTTCAGGCGCATGATAGGATGCCTGACTTTCTTATCCTCTTCGATATCTTCATAATCGAAGTATGTATCCAGAGCTCTAATCCAATCTAGAAGCTCTTCTGCATCCAGATTTCCTTCATAGACCAAAATATCCATCTTTGCTTTCGCACCCATCCTGGCGATAGCTCTGATCAAATGTTTGTTTGATGTATCTTTAGCTGTAACTTCCTCCTCACGTTTAGCTTCAGCTTCACTCTCGAAATTGCTCAGATCCCCTGCACTAGCTGTGTGTCTTTGCGTTGTCTCCATGTCTTCAAGTCTCGCTCGGAGATCACGCATTTGTCTTTCTATGGCTGGATCTTCCATCGGCCTACCTCTTCGTCGCGACATTTCCCTATCCTTTGGATCGGGTGTCTGCGCATCCCTCCTCCTAGGTGGCATGGTGAATTTCCTTCTTCTCTGCTACAGAAAGCAAAGAAATCTTCTCACTCTGATACCACTCTTGACGTGTATCAGAGTACTCTTTTATCCCCTACTTCTCTTGCCTGAAATATACAAGCAAGGTTCAAGCTCTGATACCACTCTTGACGCAGCCGCACCCTCAGGTATGCCCGCTCATAGGATCCTCTTCTTCTCACGGCCCGAAGAACTAAAAAATCTCTTCTAATTCCCTATCTGGAATTTTCCACACCCACAACAGCTCTCCAAAAGACTCCCCTTAGCGATCGGGAAAATCGGACTTCGCGACTTCGCGATGTCAAAGGTTGAACACTGGACTCTCGAATCCCCGAGACACGATGACCAGTCAACGCTGACCTTTTATATCCTCTATAGAAACTTTTCCTATCATGATTTTGCAACTTGCGATATCGAGCACCTTGGTTCCCCGACTTCCGATACCCAATGCGCCGAAACTCTGATGAGCTCGCAACTTGACTCTTCAACGTCCCATCACCCCGTCGGGATTTTGGACTTCACGATTTCAGTAATCCTGATGCTATTGTATCGGGACTTCTTGCCACGAAACCCCGATAGCTTGTGCCACCTATATCCCACTAACTCCTGCGGTCCCACAATGTTTCCATCACGGTCGGGATATCGCGATTCTTGTTACAATAATTTGGAGCTTCGACTCACGAAACCCAATCCATGATATGCGTGTGGATCCAACGACCCTCATGGTCCTAATCAATGGCTCCACCTCTCCTGAACTTGGAACCCTTTGGGAATACGACATCGTATCTTTTTGGCATTTTTCCAAGATCTAACGGCTTACGGTGGTTCGCGAATTCTCCTCGGGGAATTCCGACCGTCCGTTCCTTCCTGATAATTTCTGTGAAATGAATCAAGTACTCCCTCCATGAAGACTTGTTCACCTACGTGAAAAATTGCAATGCTTGCTTGAATACTCCAACCACAACTTCTCTGTGTAATTCTTCGACGAATTCAAGGACCTATCCTTCCTAAGATTTCCCATGACTTTCGAGTCCTTCAGGAAACTCCCTTGTGCGCACTCCTTGCGGAAACCCTTCAACTCTGTCTAAATGTTGAAGTCTTTGATTCTGCCCACATTTGCAGTAGAAATCCTTCAAAGGCTCACTCAGGTTCGCAACCCTGAGACTTTCACCTGGCCTGCGCACTCCTTGCACGGCTCCTGTGCCTAACTACACCTTTGAGGAAATGAGAACAAAAGTTATATCTATTTGAATCCCTCTATCAACACACTCCTTGTGGACAATTCGACTGCACTCCTTGCAGGAATTCTCTGGCTCAAATAGAGAAATAATTGAAACTCATTCCTTCCTTCTCTCAGACTTCAATCCAAACAGGAAATCATATACACAGTGTTGTTCCTGAGTTTGTGTTTTAAGGCTATAAAACACACCGTCAAGGCATCCGAAAAGGTTTTTATGATAATACTTGAAAATAAAGAAACAAAGAAAGACTAGATCAGATTCAGTTTCTCAACTGTCTCTGTCGTGCTTCCCATTGTTCCTAGATGCTTATGTCACGTTCAATTGCAGCCCACGATCTTTCTAACTCAGTCCTATTTGTTGCAGTTTGTAAGATGGTGTTAAATAGGTCTAATGCAATGCAGGTTTGATCTTGTAAACCGGGTTCTATGTTTGGTTGTCTACCGTTAGGAACTGTCATGGGTGATTGGGTTTTATATGTTTGTTAAAGGGGTTTTTTATAGATTATTTACTTCAGACTTTCATAGAAGATGTTAATGAAACAACTTTAAAACCTAAAACAGAAAAATAAAGACACAATCAAGGTCGTTTCCTAGTTTAGTGACAATTATGAAATTGTAAACAGTGAAACAAAACAGAAAGAAATATAAGGATTTAATCTGGAAATAATCTTATATTTCCATTAACAATAATGAAATAGACACAGGATTTCTAACAAAGGAAAATATTAAGGAACAGAAGGTTACAGGTCTTAAAATCACTAAAGTGATTTCAGAGGAAAAACTGTAACACATTCAACATCCAAACCAATCCGAAACAATAAACAACAATTGCATATAATTTCAAATTGATTCATTTGCTAGAAACATACATTAAGAGGAATATTTAACAAACGAAGATAGACAAGGGAAGAAACATAGTCACGAAATTGCAGGATTCAGAATCTTGTTGCGAATAATATTCTGATAAACTTCAAAGATGATCATACAAAATTGTCTTTTTCCAAAATTTCTGAAGCCTTGTTTCAGCCTCTTGAAATTATATTCATACATTTCTGTCAAAATATTTCGTTGGTAACTAACCAACTTTCTAATCTTTCGTTTGCATAAGCTAATGTCAACCGTTTACAATTTATTTCAAAATACTAAAAATAGAAATATTTACAAAGTATTAACTTTGAGTTGAAGAACTTTCTTTATCTGCTTCGACTTCTTGAACATGTTTCTCTAAAAATTTCACCAAGGCCTTAAGAGCCTCAGGTATCTCGTTTCCTTCACATGAGAAGAAATTTCTTTGTAGACCTGGCAACTGGGTTGCAATTGTTTTCTCTGTGGACTTAACTTTTTCCAGTTTTGAACTGGGAGCTATCATCAACTTATCGATTTCTGCCATATTGACCATTTTGATATTTGAGATTTCCACTTTCTTTTCTTCAAGTTCTTCTTTTGTTTTTAACTGATATCTGTTAATGTTGATTTCTCCTAACAACTCGGAAAAGCCATCTGTCCCAATCTGTGCTGATTCTTTTTCAATAACATTGAAGATTTTTTGACAATCTTCATTGACCTCTTTTGTAATTCTTTTATATCCTTCCAATTTTGTTTCCCAAACCTTTATCATTACATCTCCCTTCAACTTCTCTGAAATGGATAACTTCTGTAATTTTCCAGCTTCTTCTTTTTGTAAAGAACTTATTATGTTTTGGAAAGAATTTCTTGCTGCTTTTGCTTCTCTTTCTTTTTGCACTGCCTTGTCCATAGATCGCTTAGACTCTTGATAATAATTCTGGATGATTTCCAGATTACAAAATACCTTTTGTTGTTCTTCCTCGATATTTTTATATATTTCTGATGCTTTAGTCTTAAAATGCTCTATTTCAATCAGTTGATTAGTAATTGAAACAATTTTATCTTGCAGAGATTTATTTTCATTGCCCAGATTCTGCACTTTTTCTTGGGTAGTTTGAATCATATGTTTTGCTTCAGTTAAGTTTTCATTTAACTTTTGTATATCTTGTATATATTTAAGTCTAGCCTGTTCTAGACCTTTTTGTATTCCCCATCCAATCATTTTTTCACTTTCCTTTAACTTGTCCTGTAGATGTGTAATTTCCTGATCCTTCTGCTCTATCATGGTGATTAAATTTCCTACAGAGTACATGTTGGATGATGCTATGGCCCCCATAGTTCCTACTAGCTCTGTAGAAAATTCTCCTTCTTTTAACTTCTTTCCATCAATAATGATTTTATGTTTTTTAACCATTCTTTCACCTACAGGATGTAATTCCTGTTTCAACATAGCTCTCCATTTTTTGCTAAAAAAATAATCCGATGAAGGTATTTCATCTCTGTTGATTGGTTCTAAGTCACTTACATATAAAACTCCTTCGTGAGGAGTTCCAAAAGTTGCCTGCAGTGGGGCTAATGCTGTAATGGGACTCCCAAGTTCCTGTGAAGCTGTTCCCCCGACATTTTCTAGAATATCGTCGAGGTCTATTGGGTTTGTTTGTACTCCTTTTCCCTTTTCTTTCTGTGTTTCTTTGATCTGTGAAATTTCTGTGTTCTGAGGAGGAATCTCAGAATCTTTCAGTTTACCTTTATCACTTGTATCATACTGAATAATGGTTTCAAAACCAGGAGGAATGGTTTCTGGCACTTGCACTGATGTTGACACTTCACCTTGCAAAATCTTTGGCAAACACTGTCTTCTATTTCTTTGGAAATATGAAAACCCCACCTGTGCATCAGGTGACAAGGTTTGCACTCTACTCTGAACTTCCTCATAAGACTTAGCATTTTTTTAAAAATCATCATAAAATGAAACTTCATGTTCATATGCTCTCAACCCACACTGTGTGACATGTCGATAGATTATTTGATATGGGTCATGTTTCCTATGTTCTATATCCACCAATTTAACTTCACTCAATGATTCGGCTTCTGACTTAGCATGACCTATGTTTAGTAAAACAAATTTCCCCAGATAAATCGGAAAATATGGCCATGCCTTCTTCTGTTGAGCTTTTAATTCTAGCCCAATACCACCATTTACCAACTGATAAGCCGCCTCTCTGCAAATTAACCTATCTGGTAGTATTTTTGGGAGTGCATGAGGTGGGATAGAACAGCCATAAACTCTCACATATGAGAAATTTTCTTCAATGAACCAATCAACAACTGACTTAAGATTTTCTATAATGGTATGTGGAATACGAGGAGGTTCACAACCAAAGAAAATTCTGTGTAGAGGAATAATTACAAAATTACATACTTCATAAAAATTATTTTTGGCATTTTCTTCCCACAGAGATGAATGGTACTTATGGATAGGTTCTGTACAAGAAGGATTCCAACTCCAGTTCATTAATGGGAAAGGAGTCTTAAAGCAAATAACATCCATTATATAGGCTGACATATAAAAGGCCACTGTTTGTCCCTTTGACCTAACTGTTTTGTAATTCATGACTTCTGAGGTGATGTTGTCCGATAAAATTTTATGCCAATTGAAACTGCGCCCCTATGAAACTTCCTCTAAGAAAGGTGTCCAGTCTACATTAAAATGAAAAGGATCCTTTCTCCCAAAAAGTCTAAACAACATCATTGCTAAATACACCATATATTCATTTAGGGAAGCTGTGGCATAAATTCCAAGTTCATTAGCCCTAAACTTGTTTTCATCTCTAGACCATCCTCTTATTATGTCAGGGTATGTTTGTCCACCTTCAACACACTCTTTTTGTTGAAATGCAGCTACAAATTCAGAATTAAAAGTGTGCCTATAATTAGGTGATAGCTTATACATTACTTAGATATGTTCGAGCATGAATGAGCCGATAACAGCTCCTTGCTCATTCAGGATACTTCTTGTCGGAACATCCAGCTTATCTAGTGCCCAGGCAACCATATCTGTATATGAAACCAGTCTCGGACATGCTGCAACCTTATGAAGACTAGTCTCGGCGATATCTCAGATATGATTTTCCCCACCATTATCCTCATATGTAAGTTCATCCTCCATTTTTTCTGCAATTGCGGCCCATGATTTGACAGAGTGTACTACCCCAGCTGCAGTAGTGTCTGAAATAATATCGCCTTCCAGTTGCTCTTCGATTTTCTTTGAAGCCTTTTTGGGCGCCATAGCTCTATGTTTATTAGCTCTTGACAGTATGTCAGTAGCAAGATTCCAAAGAAAACAAAATTGCCAATGGTGGAGCAGCCCAAAAGAAGAGGAAAAAACTTTGTGTTCACTTGAATACCTGTAGCAGAGCAGAATTCAACTTCGAAATAATGTAAACGTTTCAAAAGTTATTTCGAATATATCATAAAATCCTCGAGATTTGTACTCTGTTATGAAATAAATGAAAAAGATATCACTGAATATGTACATTTAATTTTCGTACTTAAATTTTTGTAGTGTATTCAAAAACTTTCCAATTTGGATAATGTCGCATTAAGATCATTTATTAAAAGTTTAAAACCTTAAACCTTGTTTCTGAGAATGATTAATTAGCGTTAATCTTAATTTAAGTTTGAAAATACTTTCATCGGGGTTTCGGAACTTTCGATGTCAAGAAAATAAGTCATCGTTGAACCCCGATCGCCGAAATCGCGATATATAATTTAAGTCAAAACATTTTTATTATCTTAATTAATCCAGATTACCTTTTCGGGATTTCATTAATCAAGAAATCGGAAATCGGGAAATCGGGGATCGGGAAATCGGGGAATTCCATGTCATGAAACTTATGCTCGTGAAACCGTGAACTCCGATATCCCGATATGATTATTTATTCTTAATCATGCTTAACAGTAATTAGATTATCCCCAAACCTCGCTTAATCAGAAATCGGGAAATCGGGGATCGGGAGATCGAAACATTCGATGACAAGTTTCTTTGTCCTCACAAAATCGCGAATCCCGATTTTGCGATGAAATTAACTTAAAGTTTTAAACCCTTTTTAAATCTGATTTAAGTAAATAATGTTTTTAATTAAGGATTAATGTATCGGGAAATCGGGGATTGGGATTTCGCTATTTGATTTGTGTTGAACATTGTTATTTCAAAACTCCGAATCCCGATATCCCGATGTGAATTTAACATTTTTTAAGTTTTAACATTACTGTTCATTTAAAAGATTATTTGAGAAAGTGTTTGGAACATATATTCGTTTCGATTTTAATCAATCTTTGTCCAAAAATGAACCATAAAGGCATTTCGAATTCGTCGGAGATGACATTTTTTTCTTTTTTAAAAAAAATTGTATAATGCAAAGACTCAATTTTTTTTTATCCTTAAGGTCAATAAAATCAAGGTATGTTTCAACATAGGCTCCAAATGGGGACCTCGTCTCCCTGTGGGATGAGGATAACATGCAGACTCAGTGCCTACATTGGGTAATGGGGTCAAAAGTTTATCGTTGATAAATTGTTCAAATAATAAGAAAAAATAACACGAACAGCCTCTGAAAATCTTTTCAAAACTTATCACTTGTTGAAATTCAGTTATGGTCTTCTTCAAAATTTTCCTTCTCATTCCAAAATTGAGTTAGTATTGAGATGGTTAGAACAATCTTTAGAAGCTCAACAGATTATTAAACATTTCAGCTTGCATCAGTCAAAATAGAATTCATCAATTTAAAACTGGGAAGCTCTATTTGACCTAAGACGAATGTCCAGTTTTCGAAAAATTGATAACTAGAATAGAGTTATAGATAAGTGTGACAACCTTACAGATACCTCAGACATTGCTTCACTGCCAGCAGGCCTGTTCAGTACCCCGGTGAAGTTATCCGTCCCTTTTTACCGAATTTCCTTTCACCGCTTCGAATGTTAAATTTATGTTTAGACATTGCTTCACTGCCAGCTGGCCTGTTCAGTACCCCGGTGAAGTTATCTATTTTATATTTTCAGATGAGGGCAATCATTTAAATGAATTTCCTTTCATCGTCTGTAGGACTAGATGGGGGCAATCAATTATGAATTTCCTTTCACCATCTGTCTTATGTTTAGCTCAGAATTACGAAGCGGGGGCAATCAGTGATACTTAATATATCAGGGTTGGTGATCTGTGTAAAATTTTATAATCAAGGTTTTTCAACTTGTTTTGATTATTCTAGGTCAATTTTTCTCAACCTTCAAAACTTCCTAAGTCAGTAGAGAAAAAGGGAAAACGTTTTCAAGGGATTTTCTTTTGAGCAAGCTAAAAAGTTCAGACAAGCTGTTAAACAACTTAAGATATACAGATTTAATCTCAAACTTAACCATTTTTAGTCAGAGAGAAAAAGATGAATATTGACCTATCTGAAATCAATCATTTGATAAATTTCCAATTTAATACAAAATCTCTTCAACTTTCAGGCACATGGCTCAATATCAATACTCTTATATTAATTTATCGCAATTAAGTACAAAACATGCAGAAGGTATGTATTTACAGACTTGAGATATAACTGCACAGGAAAGTAGGGCATTTAGTCTTATGTCTTCGAAGATACGAAGATTAGACAGGCTCCTGGCCGACTGCTCAGGCAAAAACTATCTCAGAGACACAAAATTATATATATATATATATATTTAAAGATAAAACTGAGGATATTGAAGGAAACTTTTTCAAAACTGTAAAACCAGAATATCTTCAAATATCATTTCAAAAATGACTCTGTGGATTTTTATTTTTTGATTTTACAAATTTTTATTTTTGACATAAAAAAAAATTTACGATTTGAGAAAGCGCCTGTATGTACACATTTATTTTATTTTATT
>ML777352.1:1152829-1171242 GCA_009831015.1 Picea engelmannii
TCCATGTAATGCTTTAAGAATTATGCATTAACAGGGGCATTTAGGATCTTACCCTCTAAATTTTCCAGTAGAAAAGAGTTTTTACCTTCAGAAGAGGATATTTTAAAGGGTCCATACCAGATGTGATCAAATTTACCGTTTTTACCCGAATCTTCCTTTTGAGCGTCCCACCTTAGAACTAGATCTCCTGGAAGAAAGTTTTTGTTCTTGGCCTTGCGATCAAATAGCAGCTTCATATTATCCTGGTACTTCTGTAGCTTTTCGTCTATTACATCTATGTGCTGTTGGACTTCAATTAATTGGTTTATTCTTCTGGTAAGAGGATTTGGCTCTTCTTTCTCATCCTGCCACAGCTTCATTACAGGAAGTGCTAAGTTTATGGGTAATACCACATCTGTACCATAAACTATCTGAAATGGTGAGGTACCAATAGATTTCTTCGTTCCTATTCGATTTGCCCATAAAGCATACTTTAAATGTAAGTGCCAAGATATTTTATTTTCTTTTAAGACTTTTTTAATTATGCTGATCAAACTCTTATTAGAAGATTCAGCCAATTTGTTTCCTTGTGGATAATATGTTGTAGAATGTCCTAGTACAATGTTATATTTTTGACAGAAACTAATCATTTCCATTGACTTGAAAGCTTGAGCATTATCTGTCACTATTTTTCTAGGACATCCAAATCTTTCCAATATATTCTCTTCCAAAAATTCTATAACCACTGAATCAGTGGCTTTCCTGGTAGGAATTGCCTCCACCCACTTGGTAAAATAATCTGTGGCAGTGAGAATCCACCTATGTTGAGCGCTTGAATGTGGATTTATCTCACCGATGAAATCAAGCCCCCATTGCTGGAAAGGTGTGTCTGTTTTGACTGGAACTAACGACATAGCTGGTAACTTCTGTTTTCCAGTGAAAAATTGACAAGGGTTACAAGACCTTACCTTAGCATTTACATCAGGGAACAGTTTGGGCAAATAATAACCAACCCTTAAAATTTTGTATGATGTTGCTCTCCAGGTGTGATGCCCTCCACAGACCCCTTCATGAAACTGACTAATGACTTCCTCTGTCTCTGATTCAACCAAGCAAACTAAGAGGAAACCAAGTGGGTCTTTCCAGTACAACTTTTTCTAAGAAATGCAATATTTAACTACATGCAATTTCAATGTTCTAGCTTTGGAAGCTGACAATTCATCTGGACATTTCAAAGTCAAAAGATATGTTACTATTTCTTTATACCAATCAGATGAAATGAATTTGTCTTCAATCTTGTTTTCAATTATTTGATCATCAATTTCATTCATATCTATCCAACCTTCTTCCTCTTGAGCGCTATTCATTCCAAGAGCTCGAAAATTAGATTCAGCTAACAATCTAGCTAAACCCTGTCCTTTAACTAATTTAGTTGGCTTCACCTCCAAGTCAAATTCCTGTATTTTTGCAAGCCATCTACCCCTCTTACCGTCACTGTCTACTTGTAATAAGATATCCTTTACAGCGCTGGTAGGTACATATGCAATGATTTTGGAATGTAACACATACGTTCTAAAAGCCTTCAAATCTTTAACCATTGCGTAAGCTTGCTTTTCCATTATGTTGTATTTAAGCTTAGCGTCTCGGAGGCTTTTACTAAAAAAGGCGATGGGTTGCTTAAAACCCTCCTCATTCTTTTGGAGGAGAACAGCAGCCAGTGTATGTTCTGAAGCAAATGAAAAAATGAAGAATTCCTTGAGATAATCTGGACTTGCAAGTACCAGAGCTTCAATTATAACTTTTTTAATGTGAGAAAAAGATGCCCTAGCTTCTGTTGTCCACTTAACTTCACTGTTCTTCCTGAGCATATCTGTTATCAGTTTAACAATTTCAGCAAAATTAGGAACGAATCTTCTCAAAAAAATTATTTTTCCTAAAAAAGATTGAATCTCTTTAACATTTCTAGGAATAGCTAATGTTTCTATGGCCTCTACTCTCTTCGGATCAATTCTTATACCATCTCAGGATACTATATGACCTAACAATTTGCCCTCCTGCATTGCGAAATGAGATTTTTTTGGATTTAATGAAAGACCATACTTACGACATTTTTCAAAAGTTTGTTTTAAATGAATAATGTGATCTTCATCTGATTTTCAAAACACAGTAAGGTCATCCAGATATATAACTACAAACTTATCTTGTTCACCGACGAAGGCAATATCCGTTTCTCGTTGAAATGTGGCTCCTGCGTTCATTAATCCAAATGACATTTTATCATACATAAAAGTACCCCAAGGAGTGGTGAATGCAGTCTTTTCCTTATTAGGTTCACTAACAACAATTTGGTTATATCCTGAAAATCCATCAATCATGGACATTCTAGTAGCCCCTACTACTTTTTCCAGCACGTGATCCATTTTTGGTAGAGGGTAGTTGTCTTTAAGAGAAGATTTATTTAAATTTCTAGAGTCAACGCATAATCTGATCTCTCCATTTTTCTTTCTCACTAGTACTAAATTGGCAACCCAATCAGAATATCTCAAAGGAACAATAATATTAGCATCCAAAAGTTTTTTAACTTCTTTCTCAATGACAGGTAATAAGATCAGGTTAAACTGTCTAAGTTTTTGCTTGAAAGGTTTTACACCTGGTTTAAGTGGTAATTTGTGTTCTATCACCGAGGTGTCATAAGTTTTCAAATCTTTGTATGACCATGCAAACACATCTTTATACTTTTTCAGCAACTTTGTATATTTGTTTTTATTTTCTACTGACAAAAATTTAGATAATTTGACCATTTTGGGATTATCTACAGTTCCTATGTTACAGTCTTCAACCTCTTCTGGTTGAGGTTGCAAAGTTGTTTTAGAAGGAATGTCATCTTTATTAAAGAGTCTTTCCAAAGGTATCAGACCTTTGGGGATTTGATTATTTTTTAAAACAAGCATCCGGTGATCAGCTATTTTATCATGAAACTCTTTTACATCTTCACCTTCCTGCATGATCCAAAAAGGATCATTTTGATTCTCCTGATCACTATATGTTTCCGAAAACTCATCTAAAGATTCAAGAAACTTTCTGAGTTTCTCATCATCTTCGAAAACTTGCCAATGTTGTACATTATCAGGTATAGAATGTCGATGTCTCATTTGAATATGGTATTTTAAATTAAAAGACATTGGGGGGTCAAACGTTGAAGCAGCTTTAGCTAAGGCATCGGCCTGTTGGTTTTCGGATCTAGGGACAAAATGGAAATTCACAGAAGTGAAGAAATTCTCAACTAAATCCCATACACAGTTTCTATAAGTCCTTAATCTAGGATGTTTTGCTTGATATTGCCGGTTTATTTGTCTTATGATTAATCCGGCATCACCAAAAACTTCAATATTTTTAATTTTCATTTTTCTTGCAGCTTCTAAACCAAGTACTAAAGCCTCATATTCACATACATTATTTGTACAGTATATATACCACTGGAGCCTATAAGAAAAAGGTATTACAAATTGATCGTCAGGGGAAATAAGGAGTACTCCAGCCCCAGCTCCAAGATAGGAGGAAACTCCATCAAAAAACATTTTCCATGTACCAGTATTATATACATTTTCTTTTATTTCATTTTTTTGAACTTTTTCTTTTGTATCTTTATCATCTATATCTATCTCAAAATCATCATCTAATGACAAAATACAGTTCCCTAAATCTTGGTTTGCGATATACACTGGGTGATTTTTAGGATTTTTAGGGTCACTCACAGTAAACGCCATCCGAGTTTCTTTATATAGACGAGTAAATTGTCCTCCGAAAATAGGGATAGTGGCGTACGTCATATCTAACTGGATGGATCCTCCGAGCTTAGCACCCCAAGATATAGATAGTAGCATTCCATATTTTGGTGGAATATCTGCAACTACCACATCCCTATACATTTAACCCTCCTAGAATCAAAAGAGTACAAATCACCATATGGTCTAGTGACTTCAAGACCAAGTTTATCCATTATTGCTTTGGGCATGACATTATGTGAAGCTCCAGAATCTAACATACAATTGTGTAAAAGGTGATCAAAAATAGTAAGTGTGATATAAAAAGGAGCTACTGTATCCTTTGGACCTTCTACGTGCAGACCGAAAGATATGATAGGTCTATCATCTTCTAAGTTAATTGTGTCTGCTTGACTTTCCTTTTCAGAAAAATTAATCATTTTAGCTATTTGTTTCCGGTATACCGGATTCTTGGCTAATTCGACAAGGGGGATAGGAATTTTAATCTTGCTTATTTCGTTTTCTAAGTTAAAATTTCCTATGGCCTTGTCGTTCTCAATATGTGGGGCTTCCATAACCTTTTTCTCATTTTTTCGTTGTGGTGTAACCTTATTTTCTTTTACAGGGGTTTGAATATTTACAGGGTTAGTTCCTACTGACTCTAACTATACAGGTTTATCTATTTTATTTTTGTTTGCAGACTGTTTATCTGCAACTTTAGGATTTTCCTCATTAGTATCATTTCTAAGAAAAACCTTTTTCGCTTGAACATTAGGAAGATTTTTATTTCTCGACCTTAGATTATATCTTCCCTGCAAATCAGCGATGATGCCATTTGCAACACTTTGATATGCATGATCATCAGTTGCACTATTACTAACTGTATCTTCTGATTTATTTTCCTTCATCAACGATGCCTCATAATCTTGTCTAGACAAATAAGGATACATGTTATCATCACCAAGATTATGAATATCTTCATCTAATTCTTCAAATTCGCCAAAATCTTCTTCTCCAATATAATCTTCAGTTTTAAAAGGAGCTTGAACTTTCTGATCTTCATTTTTTATCATTTTATGTGGTCCTTGTGGCTCGGGATTTTTTCGGAAATCCTTTCTGGGAAAATTATCTCTTCTAGTTTTTTCTAATTCCATTTTAGAAATTTTGTTGGAGAGTTGTTGAATGACCCTGGCCATCTCATCTATCCTATCTCCAGCAGATTTTCCTGACCCCGAAGGTCCACCTTGTTCTTTAAATTTTTTATTCTCTTTATTTAAATTTTCTGTCTTTGCTTTTAACTTTCCAGATGCCATCATATTAGATTCAATTTCTACGGCATCATCTTGCATTTTAGGGAGATCTAACGACTGTCTCTCTCTTAATAATAAAGCAAAATCAGGATCAAAAGCTCCAGCATAAGTTACTTTAGCTGAAGGTTGTGAAGGCTTAACTTCAGCTGGAATTTTATTATATAGTTTATTAAATCTTTGTGTAAATTCCAATACTGACTCAAAATTTTTCTTTTTTAGTGCTCCAAATTCTGTTAGGTAGTAGAGGTGATCTTTTCTCTCACCCCATTGTCTGATAAATGCGCTCTCCAGCTCTTCATAAGATCTTAACGACCCATCTGGTAAGGATCTAAACCAAGTTCTTACCTGTCCTTCAAAAGTTTGAACCAGTAATCTGGAATAAACATATTCATGTTCTATTCCAAGAATGTCCGCAAATTGATCGAAAAAATTGATACGTTCTTGTGCGGTTAGATCACCCTCCCCTGTAAATTTAGGGAGGCTCTTCATATAGTTTTCTGGAAGATCATGAAGAGGGGTAGGAAGAACTAGGGGAGCATACCTAGCAGCCACTTTGGCAAAAATCACGGGAACTGGTATTTGATTCCCACCACCTCCGCCACCTCCTCCTCCTCCTCCAACATTTTGTCCTACCATGGTTAGGTTTGGAATTGAATTTGGGACAGTATTTGGAGAAGATTCTTGGAAGATAGGAGACGAAACTTCGGGAAAAGAAAATGAGTCAAAAGAAGGTGGTAACGAAAGTGATCGTTCAAAAGATTCAAAAGAATTTGATTTTGTAAAATTAGACTGATCTATATTAAAAGTTGATAAAAGGGTTTGTTTAAAAGATTTTCTTGATTTTAAAATTTTCTCCGGATTTGAGACTGGCGAGGTCTGTTTGGCATCCGGGTTTTTTCTGGTATTTTTTCGGCTACTAGCCAGTTTACTTAATGTGGAGTCGCCAAGTGAAAGATGATTAGCCTTATAAAGTTTTATGTTATTGTTCACTATCAACAACAGAAATTGTCAATGTCGTTTTTCCCAGGGAATTAATTCATTTCTTCGCATCCACGGCAACGGCGCCAAAAAGATGTTGTTCCTGAGTTTGTGTTTTAAGGCTATAAAACACACCGTCAAGGCATCCGAAAAGGTTTTTATGATAATACTTGAAAATAAAGAAACAAAGAAAGACTAGTTTAGATTCAGTTTCTCAACTGTCTCTGTCGTGCTTCCCATTGTTCCTGGATGCTTATGTCAAGTTCAATTGCAGCCCACGATCTTTCTAACTCAGTCCTATTTGTTGCAGTTTGTAAGATGGTGTTAAATAGGTTTAATGCAATGCTGGTTTGATCTTGTAAACCGGGTTCTATATTTGGTTGTCTACCGTTAGGAACTGTCATGGGTGATTGGGTTTTATATGTTTGTTAAAGGGGTTTTTTATAGATTATTTACTTCAGACTTTCGGAGAAGATGTTAATGAAACAACTTTAAAACCTAAAACAGAAAAATAAAGACACAATCAAGGCCGTTTTCTGGTTTAGTGACAATTATGAAATTGTAAACAGTGAAACACAACAGAAAGAAATATAAGGCTTTAATCTGGAAAGAATATTATATTTCCATTAACAATAATGAAAGAGACACATGATTTCTAACAAAGGAAAATATTAAGGAACAGAAGGTTACAGGTCTTAAAATCACTAAAGTGATTTCAGAGGAAAAACGGTAACACATTCATCCAAACCAATCCGAAACAATAAACAACAATTGCATATAATTTCAAATTGATTCATTTGCTAGAAACATACACTAAGAGGAATATTTAACAAACGAAGATAGACAAGGGAAGAAACATAGTCACGAAATTGCAGGATTCAGAATCTTGTTGCAAATAATATTCTGATAAACTTCAAAGCTGATCGTACAAAATTGTCTTTTTCCAAAATTTCCGAAGCCTTGTTTCAGCCTCTTGAAATTATATTTATACATTTCTGTCAAAATATTATGTTGGTAACTAACCAACTTCCTAATCTTTCGGTTGCATAAGCTAATGTCAACCATTTACAATTTATTTCAAAATACTAAAAATAGAAATATTTACAAAGTTTTAACTTTGAGTTGAAGAACTTTCTTTATCTGCTTCGACTTCTTGAACATGTTTCCTTAAAAAGTTTACTAATGCCTTAGGAGCCTCAGGTATCTCGTTTGCTTCAAATGAGAAGAAACTTCTTTGTAGACCATGCAACTGGGTTGCAATTGTTTTCTCTGTGGACTTAACTTTTTCCAGTTTTGAACTGGGAGCTATCATCAACTTATCGATTTCTGCCATATTGACCATTTTGATATTTGAGATTTCCACTTTCTTTTCTTCAATTTCTTCTTTTGTTTTTAGCTGATATCTGTTAATGTCGATTTCTCCTAACAACTCGGAAAAGCCATCTGTCCCGATCTGTGCTGATTCTTTTTCAATAACATTGAAGATTTTTTGACAATCTTCATTGACCTCTTTTGTAATTCTTTTATATCCTTCCAATTTTGTTTCCCAAACCTTTATCATTACATCTCCCTTCAACTGCTCTGAAATGGATAACTTCTATAATTTTCCAGCTTCTTCTTTTTGTAAAGAAGTTATTATGTTTTGGAAAGAATTTCTTGCTGCTTTTGCTTCTCTTTCTTTTTGCACTACCTTGTCCATAGATCTCTTAAATTCTTGATAATAATTCTGGATGATTTCCAGATTACAAAATACCGTTTGTTGTTCTTCCTCAATATTTGTATATATTTCTGATGCTTTAGTCTTAAAATGCTCTATTTCAATCACTTGATTAGTAATTGAAACAATTTTATCTTGCAGAGATTTATTTTCATTGCCCAGATTCTGCACTTGTTCTTGGGTAGTTTGAATCATATGTTTTGCTTCAGTTAAGTTTTCATTTAACTTTTGTATATCTTGTATATCTTTAAGTCTAGCCTGTTCTAGACCTTTTTGTATTCCCCATCCAATCATTTTTTCACTTTACTTTAACCTGTCCTGTAGCTGTGTAATTTACTGATCCTTCTGCTCTATCATGGTGATTAAATTTCCTACAGAGTACATGTTGGTTGATGCTATGGCCCCCATAGTTCCTGCTAGCTCTGTAGCAAATTCTCCTTCTTTTAACTTCTTTCCATCTGTTAGCACTCTGTAATTTGCCCAAGGCTGTGAGGCAGTTACAGAGGCAACATCAAAACCACTTCGAGTCTTGGATCTAGCCCTCCAAGACTCAGAGAGGGATCTCTCTGTCTAATATAGATTTGTTTGAGGAGGTATTAGGCTAGTTATGAAGAACATGGGTTGGGGTTTTTAAATGATTATTTGGAACAACATGGAGGGCCATTGGGCAAATGGAGTCTGCACTGTAAACAATGGGATTTCACATCTCAGATCTGGACAAGATTGTTACATAGGGCAAGGTAGAAAAAATATTGGATCGATTTAAGTTTTAATGGCATGGATTAGAGAGAGAAATAGCTGAGGAAAAAACCAGGCACAGGAGCAGTCAAGAATTCTTGAACTAGCCTTTAGAAGATAAACATCAAGATCACCACAAGCCGAGAGGCAAAGTATCTGATAATAAATTCTGCCCCTATTACTTTCCTTATGGTAATAAGAAATGAAAACAAACTGTAAAAAAGATAGGAAATACATTAACAAAGCAGAAAAATACCACCAATATCTCTACACAAGAATCCTGAGAACAACTTGCACATCTCTGAATTGATTATCTAAAAGTTACAGAGAAGAAAAAGTTTCTCTGGTCATACATAACCCACAGTCCCATGCCCCTGGAGCCTCACAGGTCGAACCCCTTTACATTAAAATCATATCAATAAATAGGGTAGATCCCCTCCTCAAGTTCTGGGAGTCGGTTCAACCGCCTCGGCCAAAAATAGCCACCACTCCCACCAAATTCAGAGTTTTCTGTCATGAAAAATGGACCGTTTTTCTGCGAAACAGGGGTCCGATCAGATGTGATTTTATCTTTGATGATGAAACCTGGGAGAAAAATTAAAGAGGTTATTTTATATGAGCACGTTCTGGACAAAAAAATCCTTCTGTTTCGCCAAATTCGTCCTCAGCTGGCCGTGGAAGCTCCTGCAAGATCGGGACTGTAGTGGAAAATTGAAAATGTGAAAAAATAGGCCTCGAAGATGCCTTCGAATCTCTCTAATCGTGATGCCATTGGAAAAACTGGGAGCGTTTTTTGTTCCTCAGCCCGTGCTGAGCAAAAACCTCTCTCAGATTTTTAAAATTCGTCCCCGTTTGCCCAGAAACCGATCTGGAAGATGACAAGGTAAAATGGGCAAAAATGGTAAAAAAGTGCAAAGGTGGTTTTTTGGCGGGAAACGGTATTCTGGATCCCCCCCCCCCCCCCCCTTCGTTAAATTCCAAACTCACGGGGGGGTCCGGAATTAAACATGGTGCGTTGATTGTTTTGGGGTATAGTGGATGGGGGGGGCGGGAGTATGAAGGTGTATGGGGATTAAGGTGGGTGGGAGTGTGTGGGGTTAGTGGGGAGTGATGTATGAGGGAGGTTGACTTAGTTTAATGTGAGTTTTAAATTTGAGAATCCTTCCACCTGTCATTCATGAAATTAAATGGCCATCTGCGTATCTCAAACTGTCAATGGCACCCTATCTTGAAAGATTTCATTGGCCAAATCTGGTCCAGGTTCACCTAGTGTATTGGTTGTTGTTGTCATGTTATTAACAGGCAACTTCTTCATCTGGTAATGCCTGATCAGATGTGCTAGGATCCCTGTTAGAACTGGCACCAAAGTCCATGCCATCGAATCTTGTGGCTGCGAAAAAAAATCCACTCAGATACTCTCTCAATAATACCACCTGTGGCTCTTAATGCCTTTTTGAGCAACATCTGCTTAAAACCCAAATCCAACAAGAATATCCGTAAGTCCTTCATCAACAGGTGGCTTGACCTTTGTATCATTTTGCCTTCCAAGGAATTATGTATTTCAATCTGTGCTTGCCTTGCCTTACAAGCTTTATACATTCAAAGTTGTTTTCTTTCAAATGGGGCATAGATTTTTCTGTAATAACCATCTTCTAACGCAATCCAAATGGTGTTTATGGCCACAGGCTAGAATACCCTATTCTTCATTGTCCTTGTATTCCTCCCGACATATATTGCAAAGTTCATCCTCTGGCTACTTCTTGGAGGCTTCATCAGCACTGGCTGAAAGGTTCACACACAACTTGACAATCATCATCATCGCTAGAAAGCTCTACATATAGGGAACTCGGAGGTCAATCATTTGGTCTCTGAACCACAGTTTGCTTGGATAAGGAGACTTGTTCTTTCATTGGAACTAGAATCACTTTCTATGTTTTCATCATCACCATCAGGTTCTGTATCATTATCCTCGTCAAAAATAATAACAGGAGTATCCATGGGAATATCCCTACCACAAGTCCACCGATGTTGATGCCAATAGCAACGAACATCATCACAAAGTTCATGGCGAGCAACCTTTCTCATACAGTCTGAAGCTGAAGGTTGTCGATTCATGCCCTCTTTATTAGGTCTGGTGGTTGTGGGAATGCCTGTGACCTCCTTTTTCCAATGATAAACGGTGGAACATAACAAGCACCAAGAACGATTAGAAACAGAGATGCAAGTGGGTGTACTGTTTCCTCCCTGGTAATGGAAGTTTCCATAGTACATGCAGTAATACCAAGTAGAGATGTTGAGATAACATGGCAAACTGCTCCAAACGCAGTAACGAGGAGAGTCCTAGAGAACGTTCACTTCTGTGCGCGTCCACCAATTGAGAAAAGAAACAGTGAATGGGAATGAAACCCCAACTTTCAGCCTCGACATTTCTTCTTCTGTTGTGACTGGAGAATGTCTGTGTGTGGAGTTTCAACTCTGCTTGGCGCCAAACCTCCGCATGCACATAAACGATTTCAGAGTTTAACCGGATGTGGCCCGATGTCCTCCCTTGACATCTCATGACCCTCTTTACATGCGTGCTTCCTCGCGTTCAACAATTTTAAAGTGATTCAACACCTGGTGCGTGGTTTAAAACTTGTGTTTTATATGTTTTTTATTTTCTGCAGGTGATATCCCACATGCATGTGGTAGACTCACTGTTTGGCGTTTATATATGCCAGCAGCTACATGTAGTATCAATGAAATGAGCCTGAGGGTTGGGCTTTGGGGTTTGGTGTTGGCATTGCGCGCGCTGCTCTGTGTGTTTGTTGTTGGTGTATTGAACTGTGTTTAATCCGTTGGTGTCGAGCATTAGGAGGTTGGCCCAAGGCCAATATAATTTTTTGGCAAAAAGTATTTGTAAACCTTTTTAATAAAACTCTGCATGGAAGCAAAAGGCCGAGGGGGGGCCATTTTTGGCTCAATCCACCAAACTAATTTATAAAAACCCAAATTTGGCGAGTAAACCCAATCTTATATTTGACCCACCAAAGTAAAAAAAAAATCCATTTCGAAACACTTCACGATTTTTTACACCAGAACTCGCTTGGAAGCTTGAGCGCAAGCAACCACCTTATGCTTGGTCAGTGTCGGGTGTTTCTGCCGCCTTCGCCGAGCATCGTGAGCAAACACGTAGTGCCTGAGATAGATATATATTAGTCAGAAGACTGATTCCCTATTATATAGGGTTCTAACACCATCAATAATGATTTTATGTTTTTTAACCATTCTTTCACCTACAGGATGTAATTCCTGTTTCAACACAGCTCTCTGTTTTTTGCTGAAAAAATAATCCGATGAAGGTATTTCATCTCTGTTGATTGGTTCTAAGTCACTTACGTATAAAACTCCTTCGTGAGGAGTTCCAAAAGTTGCCTGCAGTGGGGTTAATGCTGTAATGGGACTCCCAAGTTCCTGTGAAGCTGTTCCCCCGACATTTTCTGGAATATCGTCGAGGTCTATTGGGTTTGTTTGTACTCCTTTTCCCTTTTCTTTCTATGTTTCTTTGATCTGTGAACTTTCTGTGTTCTAAGGAGGAATCTCAGAATCTTTCAGTTTACCTTTATCACTTGTATCATACTGAATAATAGTTTCAAAACCTGGAGGAATGGTTTCTGGCACTTGCACTGATGTTGACACTTCGCCTTGGAAAATCTTTGGCAAAGACTGTCTTCTATTTCTTTGGAAATATGCAAACCCCACCTGTGCATCAGGTGACAAGGTTTGCACTCTACTCTGAACTTCCTCATAAGACTTAGCATTTTTAAAAACATCATCATAAAATGAAACTTCATGTTCATATTCTTTCAACCCACATTGTGTGACATGCCGATAGATTATTTGATATGGGTCATGTTTCCTGTGTTCTATATCCACCAATTTAACTTCACTCAATGATTCAGCTTCTAACTTAGCATGACCTATGTTTAGTAAAACAAATTTCCCCAGATAAATCGGAAAAGATGGCCATGCCTTCTTCTGTTGAGCTTTTAATTCTAGCCCAATACCACCATTTACCAACTGATAAGTCGCCTCTATGCAAATTAACCTATCTGGTAGTATTTTTGGGAGTGCATGAGGTGGGATAGAACAACCATAAACTCTCACATATGAGAAATTTTCTTTAATGAACCAATCAGCAACTGACTTAAGATTTTCTATAATAGTATGTGAAATATGAGGAGGTTCACAACCAAAGAAAATTCTGTGTAGAGGAATAATTACAAAATGACATACTTCATAAAAAAGATTTTTGGCATTTCCTTCCCACAGAGCTGAATGGTACTTATGGACAGGTTCTGTACAAGAAGGATTCCAACTCCAGATCATTAATGGGAAAGGATTCTTAAAGAAAATAGCATCCATTATATAGGCTGACATATAAAAGGCCACTGTTTGTCCCTTTGACCTAGCTGTTTTGTAATTCATGACTTCTGAGGTGATGTTGTCCGATAAAATTTTATGCCAACTAAAACTGCACCCCTCTGAAACTTCCTCTAAGAAAGGTGTCCAGTTTGCATTAAAATGAAAAGGATCCTTTCTCCCAAAAAGTCTAAACAACATCATTGCTAAATACACCATATATTCATTTAGGGAAGCTGTGGCATAAATTCCAAGTTCATTAGCCCTAAACTTGTTTTCATCTCTGGACCATCCTCTTATTATGTCAGGGTATGTTTGTCCAGCTTCAACACACTCTTTTTGTTGAAATGCAGCTACAAATTCAGAATTAAAAGTGTGCCTATAATTAGGTGATAGCTTATACATTACTTGGATATGTTTGGGCCTGAATGAGCCGATAACAGCTCCTTGCTCGTTCAGGATACTTCTTGTCGGAACATCCACCTTATCTAGTACCTAGACAACCATATATGTATATGAAACCAGTCTCGGACGTGCTACAACCTTATGAAGACCAGTCTCGGCGATATCTCGGATATGATTTTCCCCACCATTATCCTCATATGTAAGTTCATCCTCCATTTTTTCTGCAATTGCTGCCCATGATTTGACAGAGTCTACTACTCCAGCTGCAGTAGTGTCTGAAATAATATCGCCTTCCGGTTGCTCTTCGGTTTTCTTTGAAGCCTTTTTGGGCGCCATAGCTCTATGTTTATTATCTCTTGACAGTACCTCAGCAGCAAGATTCCAAAGCAAACAAAACTGCCAATGGTGGAGCAGCCCAAAAGAAGAGGAAAAAACTATGTGTTCACTTGAATACCTGTAGCAGAGCAGAATTCAGCTTCGAAATAATGTAAACGTTTCAAAAGTTATTTCGAATATATCATAAAATCCTCGAGATTTGTACTCTGTTATGAAATAAATGCAAAAGATATCACTGAATATGTACATTTAATGTTTGTACTTAAATTTTTGCAGTGTATTCAAAAACTTTCCAATTTGGATAATGTCGCATTAAGATCATTTATTAAAAGTTTAAAACCTTAAACCTTGTTTCTGAGAATGATTAATTAGCGTTAATCTTAATTTAAGTTTGAAAATACTTTCATCAGGGTTTCAGAACTTTCGATGTCAAGAAAATAAGTCATCGTTGAACCCCGATCGCCGAAATCACGATATATCATTTAAGTCAAAACATTTTTATTATCTTAATTAATCCAGATTACCTTTTTGAGATTTCATTAATCAAGAAATCGGAAATTGGGAAATCGGGGATCGGGAAATCGGGGAATTCCATGTCATGAAACTTATGCTCGTGAAACCGCGAACTCTGATATCCCAATATGATTATTTATTCTTAATCATGCTTAACAGTAATTAGATTATCCCCAAACCTCGCTTAATCAGAAATCGAGAAATCGGGGATCGGGAAATCGGAACATTCGATGACAAGTTTCTTTGTCCTCACAAAATCGTGAATCCCGATTTTGCGATGAAATTAACTTAAAGTTTTAAACCCTTTTTAAATCTGATTTAAGTAAATAATGTTTTTAATTAAGGATTAATGTATCGGGAAATCGGGGATCGGAATTTCGCTATTTGATTTGTGTTGAACATTGTTATTTCAAAACTCCGAATCCCGATATCCCGATGTGAATTTAACATTTTTTAAGTTTTAACATTACTGTTCATTTAAAAGATTATTTGAGAAAGTGTTTGGAACATATATTCGTTTCGATTTTAATCAATCTTTGTCCAAAAATGAACCATAAAGGCATTTCGAAATCGTCGAAGATGACATTTTTTGCTTTTTTAAAAAAAATTGTATAATGCAAAGACTCAAAAAAATTTTATCCTTAAGGTCAATAAAATCAAGGTCTGTTTCAACACACAGCATGTAAAAGAAAATGTATAATAGGAAGCAAACATCAAAGGAGCATAACATCAATACACAGAGAACAGACACAAAAACCATGAATTTGAATCAATCTCTTCTATTAATCCAAATATCAGTACATGGGTGTTCTTTACACAGCTCTTTGCTTGCTCTTGCTCTTGCTCTTCCTACTCAATCTATTCCTCAATTATGTTACAATGCACAATGAGGGTGTCTATATCCGTTTTCCCTCTTGCGCTCTACAATTGTCTAGTCTAAGATTAAATTCTAGCTACTTTACATTAACTACTTTAAATGTCGTCTACCTACTAAAGGACGAGAGCTATCCGTTCAAGGTCCATTTACAATATACAAGTGCACCTTATCTTAATGGCTCATTTAAGATTTGCGCAACAACTTCCAAGGCAATTTTCAAAATTTGTGTTGGCTTATCCAGTTGTCTTCCGCTTCCGCGCTGGCTCGCTTCATGAGTTATGATGCTCCTGCATCAAATACTCAAGATGGATCTATACTACTGCTACAAGTGTAGAATATATGCTTAATATATCTTAATACACCTATGATTATATATGCTTAATATATCTTAAATTGACATATATGCTTAATATAATACAAGAGTGCAATATTAACACAATAAGGAAGACCGATTGAGTTTCCTACGAAGATAGCTTTCATTAACCATAATGATAAGAGAATACAACACAATAAAAAATCTGGTTGGTTTGCTAAAGCCAAAATAAAAAAAGGGCAATTATGTCCCTGATGATGGGTGGAGTGTCCACTCAAAAAATTGGACATTTTAAAATCTCACAATTTTTATTCAAAAAAATCTCTAGCAAAATGAAATACTTCCTTGCGTTAGGTCTAATACTTAACTACCCTATGACCCTTGCACCACCACGTAGGACGTCTCTATCATCCCACACATAATTCACGAATTCACATGATATATTGAAAGTGGACACCTCACAAATGTTGGGAATTTTAGAGTGGTTGCATGGTAGTAGTGTCAATAAAGTGATATGTAAATGTTGATAATCAAATACGCCTTAAATTTGAAGTTGACAAAACCAATCATTGGTGAACCAAGATTTGTTAGTTGGAAATATTGTTGTCATTGATGTCAAAGACATGGGGAGACTACAAATGTCCAAGATAATGATTGGAAGATGGAGATTGTTGGAAATATTGTTTTTGTATTTTTTATGCTCAGTTTGGATACCCTATCTTTGAAGAAATTTTTACTCTGAATACCTAGCTCAAATGGAAGCATATGATATATGGTTGAAAAATTTATCTTGAGACCTTTCCAATGGAGTATGACACTCTCTCTAACTCCATAGGAATGAGGGGATATGAAAGATTCTATTAGGTCGGCCCAACGAAAAATTATAGGTCGACCTAACCAGTTTTACAAGTCGGCCCCATAAGTGAATGCAAGAACATTATAAATACAAGATAAATGTGCGCATTTGAAGAGAATCCAAGCAAGAAGAGCAAGCACAAGTGCGTAAAATAGATATGAGGTGGGCAAGAGGAGCAAGGGAGTATTTTTGGGGCCTAACGGTGCATAAGAGGAGTTTTCTTGGAGTTTTAAGGGTGCACTATGAAGGAACAAGGTCTATAATGTTGCATAGTGCACTGTTTTGAGGTTGCGATGTTGAATTTTGGAATTATATTATAGGAATGATGCTATGAGGTTCGATAGGGCATGAAGGCTAAATATGACTAGGGTTTGAAGCTATGTCTAGGGTGTTAAGTAAGGAGACGCACTGGAGCATGAAAGTTAAGGGTATGATGATGCTGTGAAATGCATGAAGTATGAAGCATGTAGGTGAAATCATAAGTACTATGTGTATGAAGATATTAGAATGGTGACAATACAAGTCTTACTGAATTATTGCTCAGTTGAGGAGATTGGTGTCTTCAGTGGGTTGGTTACTATACAATATCTTGCTGAGTTGGTGCTCAACTAAAGACATTGGTGTCTCTAGTAGGTTGGTGCATACAAACATTTATAAATATAAGTTTCTATGGTTTTTTCCTACAACGGTTTCCAAATTAAACTTTATGTATTGTGATTTGAGTTTACATGCATTTACTGTTTTAAAGTTAATGAATGATTGATGAATTCTCATTTAAAGTAAAAAGTGTATCATATTGATTCACCCCACCCTCTCAGTATAAGAATAAAATTAATAATTGGTATTAGAGAAGGTTCCATTGGAAACAGTCTAACCGTTGTAAGGAAGATCTCAGGAGAACACATGGCTAGTCAAAAAGGTTTCTCCACAAATAGGGCTTCGTTGTTTGACAGAAAAAACTGTGCCTTTTGGAGCATAAGGATGAAAACATATCTAATGAACCTTGGTTTTGATATTTGGAAATCAATCGTGACTAGATATACAACCTCAAAAACTCCACCAATAGATGCAGCTGAGAAGAAGCCTAGTGAAAATAATGCAAAGGCCACGAATGCGATCTTGTGCGGTATATTGGAATAAAAATTCATCAAGGTGATGCATTGTGAATCGACAAAATAAATTTGGGTGTCTTAAGGTAGGAAATTTAAGGTTTAACAAAGGTGGTGGAAGTAGAAAGGAAATTAAAATAAAATTAAGAAATTAATTATAATTCTAGTTAGAAATTGATTGAAAAAGAGGATGGGTTAGGAAGAGGAGGTTAGACAAGAAACAATGTGAAAGAGGTGGGGGAAAACTAAAGGAAAGTGGGAAAATGAGGTGAGATTGGTGAGAGGGGACGGGAGGGGGATCACAAAGTATAAATTAAAGAGAAATAACCTAAAGGTTAAAGTCATGACATTCTAGAATATTGATTGTGTTGAGAGGTGTGTTCTACAATGTAGTATGAGGGAGATGTGTACATGGCATAGGTCGGAAAAAATAATTTAAATAAAATGATAAAATTAAAATTAAGAATAATCACATTTATTAAAATTAATATCTTAATAGGCATGCACACACTCGTGCGCGTGCGTGCGCACACACACACACACATTAAACAATGTCATGGACAAAAAATGAAATAGTTTTATTTTAGATTCATGTTAACCTCATGTCTATCAAGAGTGGAGAGGGATCAAATCCTTGGAAGTGCAAACCCTTCCTTATTTTTTTGCACTTTGAGTATGGTTTACACTTGTATATATTTGATTCCTCTCGATGCTTGATAAATGCAAACTCAAGATGGATCTACACCATTGCTACATGATGACAAATAGAAAGAGAACAAAGAGTTTGAAAGTATAACTTCTACAACAATTCAAATGAAAAAGAGATCGGGGATTAATAAGGTTAATGTTGGATACAAATAAATCAGAATTAAAATTAGAAACCAATACATAAGGGGGAACATAAGGAAAACCTTAAAATGTCAAGTCGCAACAATGGGTTGATATTGAATATGTTTGAGTTGCACATGATGCCGATAATGAGGAACTAGGTTATCCTAAGTTTGAGTTTATCTTCTTTGGTGAAATTATTAGTTTTTATTATTATTATTGATAAGGTCCCTCTAATGAGTCTAGTAGAGTTATGTTGAGTTTTGGCTAAAATATTGTTTTTCTTTAT
>ML777352.1:1171410-1210377 GCA_009831015.1 Picea engelmannii
TTAGTTTTACAAGAATGTTCGATAATGGCATATATGATGGTACAATTATGGTTGGTGATCAACAATGTGTTCATTGACCTTAGTTTGGATGGAGTGACTTATTTGGTCTATATAGAACAAGCTAACCATAAAAAGGCATGCATCCATAGAAACAAACATCAAGTGTAGGTAAAAGAAGGGAGAACCTTAAAAACACATTGGAAGCTATGACTTGCTAGTTATGTGCAAATTCTCTCCCTTAAAATCAATAAATTATGTTTCTAGACCCTTTTTTGTGTTGTTTTATAATAGTTGGTATTGAAAATGTACTAAAGAACACTATGATATGTTGAAGTCGTTTCCAAAGCATTGATTGTAAGTAATAAAATTCACTTGATATGACATCATTTTTTTTTCCACAGAAAAATTTGTAATTTCATTAAGTAGATACAAACTATAAAGCCTAAGTCTAAGTTTGGTGAGAAGACTGAAACTATATTATAAATTAAATAAAAAGGGACTGAAGTAAATCAAGTTAAGAATTAAGAAAGGGTGAAATATATTTAAATATTTGATGTAAAGCACATGTGTGCAAGAAAATATTAAAAGGTTTTTTTTTTTAAATAAAAAATAATTAAACATGAAAGAACGTGTACACATAGAAAGGTATCTAGAGTCTAGTTAACACTAGTCTAACTAGAAGAAGACTCGTATTTTAACTCAACTCAGATTTAGTAAGGCGCCAATCATTAAATGAGAATATGGGGGGATAAAGAGACAACTAGGAGTGATTTAAGTAGTGCTTTTAGGAAAGGTGAGGGAAATTGACTTTAATTAAAATAAAATGAGGAATTACTTGTGCAACCTGGGGAGAGGGTGAAAAGTGTATGGGGGGAAATAATTCTAATTTATTTAATTAAAAAATGAATTAATTGAGAAAAAGGGGATGTGTCATTAAGGAAACTCCTATAAAGTAAATGGCCTAGGGGGAAAAGGGATCACACTGGTTATTGATAAAGTTATGCTGCCGAATTATTTTTGATTGGTTTTACTTGTGAGATTTGGGATACCCAACTTGAGAGAGAGTGGTGGCTCTACCTTGCGAGGAAAACTCGGAGCTAGAGGATTTATGGTTGTGTGTGTGGCCCCTTTGTGGCTCAGGGGGATAAGGGGGAAGAAGAGTACCCCTAGCGTTGGCTAGGAGGTACCGATGAAGTCTCCACAGTTAGCAATTTGGAGGTCGTGAGGAATGCCAATCATTGAAGATCATCATCAAGTCCATCTTCGTCGGTTATGATGGAGGGATTCAAGTCACAAGGTTCCGAGTTGAGGAGCATCCACAATGCTTCACCCTCATGGTTACGATATTTTAGTTATTCCTATTGGCTTGGTTTATTGGAATGTAACTTATTTTAGGAGATGCTAAATGAGTGTTCACATTTATCCTTATATATATTATAGAATTTTGTATAATGAGAACAAGAAGAATGCTTGTGTAAAAATAAGTTGTAGTGGTTGCGTTACAAACCAAACCAATTTCAATAGATTCGACTTTTATTAATTTTTGAATTTAAACAAGAGAATGTGAAATTCTATAATAAGAATGCATGGAATGAATGAAGATCATTGGTATAATATAGTTATGTTTATATTCTTTTCAATTCACCATTGCCAAGTATTATCTTTGTAATTGAGGTTGTTCTCAATTTTTTGTGTTAAAAGATTTATGGAGTGTAGATTATTTGCTTCCTTTGGAACTCGAACCCAGGGTATTGTTCGAAGCAATTGTTCTTAGCTATTGTAAGTCTAAAATCGCCCTTGATAATAAGTTTATCCACTAAACCCAGGTGTTACCCATGATTTTGGTCGTCGTGATGATGTATTGATGATGGTGTATTTAGGCTCTTCATTAGAACTTTCTCCTGAGAAAAGTTGCCTTCAGCTCTTTCCAGAAATCACATTTTTAAAGGAGGTTCGCAGGCTACCAATATATTTGCCTGCAAGAATGCATGATTCTCGCAGGCTGCCTTAAGCCAGGGTGCGAGAAGTTCACAGTGTGTTGCACTGCTAGGGTGCGAACACTTTCTAAACAAAGGAAAAAGAAGAATTATCAAAGTTTCTAGAAGGGAATCTTCTATAAGGATGAGATGGCATTCGAATGGTTATCCTAGTATTGGATTCCCTGATATTTTGGGATCATTCTTATCCTAGTAACTAATTCATTCTCTCCTATATATTGAGGGAGTTCTCATGGAAAAGGTTAGAAGAAAACAAAGTTAAGTGAGACATTGGAGAATTGATGAAAGATTGTGTGAAGGACTGAAGCTACAACAGATAAGGAACTTCAGCAAGTTTATCAAAGGTGGTTGATCTTCTTCATGCAAGTGAACAAGTGTGTGTGTCGGAGCTAGGAGCCATTGAAAGGAAGTTTGCAACATCAAGGCTTAGGTTGTAATCTTCACTTTCCATCAATATGATACAATAATATGTCCCTTTCCCATAAAGTTAGTTATACTTTATTGTATAACTCCTTGATCATATACATAGATTGACTTTTGAATAGATTGCATATTCTTCACTTCGGTTGGTTTGTATTGTTTTGATCTTGACTGTACGAGAGCACTAGAGCGAAGCGAGAGAAACAAAGATCAAAGGAAGTGATCATAAGGTATGTTCCTTGTTCTTGTTTCCTAGTACATTCAATAATTCAAATCTAGGGAAAGAGTATTATTCTGTCTTGCTTTGTTCTAGATCCAGGTGGATCTAGGGAGATCGGTTTGTGTCCGCACTTACGGATTTATCCAATAACAAAATTGGCGACTCCACTGGGGTATATCCCATTTTCTTTGTGGATTTTTGTGTTTTTCTGTGGCCATTTGCTCTGGTTTCATTTTTCTCCTGTCCTGTTAGTCTCTGAGTCTTCAGGATATCCTAATAGACCTTCTCGGTCCAGAAGCCTTTTTGAATTTTACTTTATTTTTCAAATTTTTGGATATGTTCAGGAATTCTCGCACTGCACCTCATTGCAACCTGCGAGAATTGAGAGGGTTCACACCCTGCACATAGGGTTCAGTGCGAGAACCTCGCACCTTGCTAAAAGGTCGCCTGCGAGAATCATAGATTCTCACACCATGTAATACTACTTGCCTGCAAACAAGATTTTTCAAAATTTTGAAATTGAGTTTTGGTTTTTCCAACTGCTCAGATCAGTTGAATTACCTCTTATAAGTTTCTTGGACTATTGATTGATATATTTCTTGATTTACTTTGCATGCGTGAATAGTTTTAGGGTTTCAAGGTTTTTCTTGTCCTTTGAGGCTTGACTTTCGTTTCTTGACTCTTATTGGCAAAATCATTCTCTCTGACTTTAGGAGCTGAGTGTGTCTGATTGGTTAAGAACCAATGATTGGTTGAGAGTTAAGTGCTTGGTTTTTTTCATTTTCTTATGGTTTGAAAAGTCATTTTTCCTTTTGCATTTGAGAAGATTACCTTGGTTTGCTCTTTATTTTTTGCTTTCATTGAAAGATTGGATTAGGTGTTTGTTATTGCTTGTTCATTTTGCTTTTGATTTTCAGTACTCTCACTGTCATAGTGTGAGTCCTTTTTGAAAAGTGAACACAAAGTTTTTCTTTCATAACATTGTTTTTTGTCATTTACAAAAACATTGAAAATCAAATTGTTGAGATTGTTGAAGTAGTGAAAAATAAATATAGAGAATTTGTCATTTCATCCGTGATTGTTTGCATTTGGCATTTGAAAGGAAATTTTGCATTATAGTTCGTGGTTGCTCTAGGAAATTTTCTCTCTCCCATAACTAGGATTCATTGAACGCAAAGTGATACTTTTCATTCGCATCCTTACATTATTGGGTCAGAGTCATACAACACAAGTTTCACTCCCGTTACCTTTGAGTAAACAATAGCTCTTAAAAACATTGCGTAATCATAAAATTTATTTAGTAATTCTTTTCTAGGGCTCTCTTACACCAACATTTAGCTAGGCTAGTGATTTGGAGTAGGAAGAGAGATACACTCTCCAAAAGCTCAAAACACACAATAGCATCTTGAGTTAGGGAGTGTTAAATTCCATTTGCAACATATTGTCCTGGGAAGCCCTTTTCACACAAGGTTCAAGCACTAGGTCGCATTGGTATTGGCAGAGTTACTCACCCTGCTTTGTTGACATCAGTGTAGAGATTGCACGTATTACGGGGGTCACTCGGAGGTATACCCACAATGTTGAGTGGAAGCCTTTTGAGTTGATTTCAGGCTAGATACCTTGCCCTTGCGTGTGGATCGGACAGTCGACTGTTCCCCCAGGTTGTATTGTTGTTTCTGGTGACCTTAGTGGCCTATCTCTCTAGGTTCTTACCCAAGGTGACTGTGGAGGGGAAAGTCTTCACAGTGCCTGGAATTGACGTTGACCAAACTCACTCGGGCTCCTTGGAGGGTATACCCATGATTATGTGTGGGAGCTTGCACCAGGGTGTAAGTCCATTAAGCAGGTCGTCAGCGTAACTTTTCCACCCTCGACCTGCCCCTTCTTGTCTCATTGTTGCGACGTTGGATTTCATCACCAACTAGTGGCTTCGAAATTAGAAGGTCTTGTTTGCCTGGTGATTGCTTCCTAGATTTTTGTTTACTAGCGCGTGTTGTCTGTTTCTCGAAGTTGACCATAGGAATTTCTTCGCGGAGCTTGTCACTCGTTTACGATAGCTCCCCCATGTCGTTCACATAGAATGCAAGGTTTATCTCTAGAGCCTCTGGATGCTTCACAACCCTTTCCTACAACTACACCTGAGGACTCTCCTCATCACGGTGAAGCCGCAGTTGTTACCACACCCCAAGTGGAATCAATTGAATCTCTAGAACCTTTTCGAATTACCAATACTAGAGAAGACTATCGAATTCGCCGTGGTGAAAAACCATTTGTGCGAGTAAATTCTTCTGGATAACAACTTGTTACATCTTCTGGATCACCCGTTGGGCCTTTTCACGGTGTAGAAGGCCAAGATCCTTTTTGGTCTACAGGTGATTTCCCCAGGACCCTTTTTAGTCCTGGTTCACCTGTGGTCTCCGAAATCAACCCTCCGGTGTTTTCTGAGACAGAGATTGTACCGGTGAATACCACTTATCACTTTACTCTCCCTACTGAGATGGCCCATCTCGCGAATACTACGAGTGTCCCAACCGAGTTCACTGCAACTAGTCTTCCTCCTATAAACACCCAGTGAATGCCCAATGTCACTCCGACTCTACCCCCCGGATACCATGCGTTGAATTCTTTGTTGAATGCTTTTATTCCAACACCTCCGCAAACCCCATATGGTACTCCTGGTGGTCCTTCTAGGCACCCTATTCCCAGTTTTATTCCGACACTCCCTCAATTTCCTACTGGCAATCCTCATCCTAGTGGCATTTTCCCGTCCATTACACCAAATTTACAGATTCCCGTTGGTGGACCAGGTGGTACGATTCCACTTCCTTTTACTGGACATCTTCCTATTAATCCACAACCTTTGATTGGAACACAACTTATGGTTGGAACTCCACCTATGATAGGGGGACCAACCCCACCTTTTGGACAAAATATCCCTCCTGCATTGGCCCAGTATTGGAATCAGATGCTACAAAATCTTCCTCAAACGACTGGGGGGAAACAACCTGCCCCTACTATAGGCCAACCATATCCAGGTATACCCAATCCTATTTGGGGTCAAGGTCAGAATGCTCATACGTAGGTCCCTAATCAAACTCAAGGTTATCATCCCTGGAACTACTATCCTCTTCAACCACCACCGAATTTGCCTGGTTCTTCCCACTATGGGAAGACTGCGTATGGTCCTACTAGTTTTCCAACAGGGCTTCCACCCCAAAGCCACCAGTACTCGCAGGTCAATCGACAGTTACCTTTTCTTGCTACTTTGGATTTGCCAGATTTGTCTAGGATTTTAAATGATCCTATTCGTCACTCTCCCCAATGGCCTGTTATTCCATCCAAGCTTCCATCGAACATCCCAAAATTCGACGGAAAAGTGGGAGAGGACCCAAACAATCACATTATGACTTTTCACTTATGGTGTTCATCCAAATCATTGATGGATGACTCTATTCGTTTACATCTTTTTCAACGAACCCTGACCGGTTCTGCTGCGAAGTGGTACATTGAATTTCCACGAGGTTTATTTTCTAATTTTAACACCCTAGCTATGGATTTTCTTACACATTACCAGTTACCGATCCATTATGATACTGGGACTGAGATTTTGAATTCCTTCAAACAGACTAAAGGCACTCATATATCGGATCATATCCATGAGTGGCGAAGGAGATGATGTCTCATTAAACTTGAACTCCCTAATCAGTTACTGGCAGAATGGTTTACAAAATCCTTTGTGAACAAAATTGGTAAAGACATTTCCATGGGTGGCGTTGTCACGGAAGAACAGGCTATAAGTCGTGCTCAATATCTTGATCTCGTTTATTCGCAAACAGGAACACTTTATGATTAATTACCTGCATTACCTCGTCCTGGTACTTCCAGCACTTCGACTACTCCAGCTGCCTCTCATGCAGCTGATGGTGTGATTGGTACTACCCAAGCCCAGTCACATTCTGTTGCAAGCACAAACCCTAAGTCTGCTTCTTCTAATGTTCAAAACGCTCTGTCTCCTGCCACTCCCATCGGTAAAACTTTTGAGGTGAACGCCCTTCAATCTACCCCGACCGGTAAAAATAAATCAAACAAAGGGAGAGGTAAGAATAAGGAGGGAAAAAATAATAATCAAGCAGAGCAACCTAAAACTACTCCTGTTGATGATCGGGATAAGCGAAAACCCCGCTACCCTTGCCTTATCTATGGTGACGATCACTACACGAAGGATTGTCCACGATGTGTCGAGGTCACCAAGTTCCTTCAGGGAACCTCGAAACCATCTACACCGGCAGTCTTGTCCCAACCCTTCCCGTCTCAACAACAGGCTCAGTTGGTCATTCATGACCAACCATCTACTTCTACTACATCATATGTTTTGATGTGTACTGGTGATTCTAAACCCAACAACATTGCACTCACCACTAGAGCCAAAGATTATTCTCCGTCTAAGGAGAAGGTTGACGACTTACCTTCTGCTTTGGTACAGCCCTCTCCATCGGCTCCACCTACAAATGGTCCTCTTCATCTCGAACGACCGAGCCTTGATACAGTTGTCCGACCCCCCCCTAAGGGTGTCATTCGAAAGTCGGCTTTCAATCCTCATGCTCGTGTGGCCCAGAACTACAGCATTGTTGAATATCTGGCCTAGGCACCTTCAGCTATGTCAGCCCTTGAAGTCCTTCAATCTTGTCCTACACAACGGAGGGCGTTGTTGAAAGCTATAGGTGGAATTGACCCAACCGATATGAATTTAATAGTCTTTGACTTGGAAGATCATATTCCAAGGTTACCCCCTCAACTGGCGTTTCAGATACAAGTTGTTGTCTCTGACAAGAATATTTGCCAAACTGTTATTGACGAGGGTGTCTCGACATGTGTAATGTCTCTTGCTTGTTGGGAAGCCATTGGTTCTCCTCCTTTCCATGAATCAAAAAATACTCTTAAAGCCTTTAATGGCTCTGGTTTTAAACCTTACAGTGTTATTCCTTCATTGCCAATTACACTAGAAGGTAAGACGGTCCAAGTTGAAGTGGAAGTCTTTGATGCTCCCCTCAATTATAATCTTCTCCTTGGTTGTAGCTGGATCGATTCCATGCATGCCATTGTGTCCACACTTTTCTGTGTAGTGCGTTTCCCTCATCAAGGAAAGGTTGTTACCGTTGACCAACTCACCTTCTTCAATTCCAATACTCATACTGATAACATGCCATTTATTTCTAAAACCCCACCAGGTTATGAGCATGTCAGTGTAGGCCTTTTAAAGGACTCCTCGTTAATGGGTACTTTTCCCATTCCTCCGCCCGATATTCCATGCATGTATGTTGCTTCTATTAACATGATTTCCACCGTGCCTCATGAACTTCCAGTGTCTTATGACCCCTGGATAGTCCCTGATCCTGGAGATCATTTTTGTTTCAGTGACGCAATGTCGTTAAGTCCGGTTGAATCCTCCTATCAGGCCATTCACTCGGCAACACCTTCTACCCCCTCTCTTGATGAGTTGTCTCCTGATCCTTTTCATGTTATCTTTCCCACTGACGAGATTATCATGTCCGTCATGGAGGACACCCCTTGGGACGATGGGCATCATCGTTCCATACTCTTTTTGGAACAACACACTCTTGAGAACTATCAACGGATTTCGACTACGTCGACCGTTGTGGTCATCTCGACTGTTCCCGTCTCTGCACATGATGTGTTTGCTGAAGGGAACCTCAGTAATATCTCTCCCACGATTCCTATTGACATATCTGTTAAACCTGGAATAATAAAAAATGTTCATATTGGAGCTTCATGTTCCCCTGATGAAATCGTCACTTATACGTCATTGCTCAAAGAGTTTCGTGACATATTTGCTTGGAGTTATGAAGAAATGCCCGGTATTGATCCTGCAATTGTTGTCGATGATATTAAGACATATCCCAGCGCTAAACCCGTCAGACAACACCTTCGTCCAGTTCACCCTCGTAAAGTGGCTGCTATAAAGCTCGAAGTCGAGAAACTTTTGAAAGCCGGCTTTATTTATTCAGTGGCTCTGACAGAATGGGCTTCCAACCTTGTTCCAATTGACAAGAAAGGAGACAATATTCGTGTATGTGTTGATTATAGGGATATCAACAAAGCCTATCCAAAAGAAAACTTTCCAACCCCTTTCGTCGATCAGATTGTCGATGACTGTGTCGGAAGTGAAATCTTCTCTCTCATGGATGGTTTCTCCAGCTATAATCAAATCAACATCGCTCCCGCGGACCAACATAAGACTGCTTTTATTTTTCCTTGGGGTACTTTTTCCTATCGGAAACTTCCATTCGGTCTTAAGAACGGTGGTGCGACGTTTCAACGTGCTATGTCTTATGCTTTTCATGATATAAAGCATATCGTTCAAACCTATTTTGATGATTTACCAGCTCATTCTATGCGCAGAGTTGATCATCCTACTCATCTCTGAGCCATTTTCATTCATTGTCGGTTCTATCATATCCGTTTAAATCCTCATAAATGCATTTTTTGCGTAGAATCCGACCGTCTTCTAGGTTTTATCGTTTCACGTCATGGGATCTGGGTGGATCCTATTAAGGTTGAGGCGATTCTCAATCTCCCTCCTCCTTCTACACCGCGTCAGTTACAAAGTTTGCAGGGGAAAGAAAACTTTCTTCGTCGTTTCATCCTGAATTACGTCGAGATTACTCGTGGGTTGATGTGGCTATTGAAGAAAGATTTCGAGTTCATTTGGGACACTATTGCCAACAATGCCTTTGAAGCTTTGAAGATGTCCCTCACACGAGCTCCGCTTCTCTTTCCTCCTGATTATAGTCGTGATTATTTTCTTTATCTTGCGGCCTCAGAGTACACTATTGGCATGGTTCTCGTCCAAGAGGATGATGCGCATGATGAACATGTTATTTATTACTTGAGTTGAAGTCTTACATCAACTGAAATCAAGTATCAACATGTTGAAAAACTGGCCTTGGATGCCGTTCAATCCGTCCAACGCTTCCGGCATTATATCCTCTCACGGAAAACTATAGTGATTTCTCATTGCAAACCTATGCAACACATTTTGACACGTCAATTGCTAGGGGGAAAATACTCCAAATGGATTGTCATACTCCAGGAGTTCGACTTGGAATTCGATCGCGCCACGTCTAAGAAATCCTTAGTTTTTGCTGAGTTGATATGCGATTTTCTCACTCTGCCACGGAAAATGTAGCAGTGGATTCATTACCTGATGAGTTGATTTTCCTTATTAGCATTGACGATCTTTGGTATGGGGATATCATTATATATCTCCAAACCCAGACTTTTCGGCCTGCTTTGTCTAGTACTGAATGACGTCGCATACGCTATCAAGTGCATCAATACATTATCCTCGGCGATACTCTTTACCGTCGAGGCATTGAATTTGTTTTTCGACGTTGTCTAACGTTTGACGAAGCCGAGAAAGCTCTAAATGACTGCCATTCCGGAGCATGTGGTGGTCATATGTCTGGGTATGCTACTGCCCAGAATATCTTACGCGCAGGGTATGTTTGGCCTTCCTTGTTCAATGACTGCATTACTGCCATTCAGAAATGCCATGCCTGCTAGACCTACAATCAGAAAATTCGATCACATCCTTCTCCTCTTCATCCTGTGGTCTCAGTTGGTCCTTTTGCGAAATGGGGCATCGATTTCATGACATGTCACCCTCACTCGGCCAGGTGGCATGGTTACATCATTGTAGCTATTGATTACTTTACAAAATGGGTCGAGGCAATGCCGACATTTGATAATACTGGAAAGACTGCAGCCTTGTTTCTTTTTAACCATGTCATAGCACGTTTTGGTGTTCCCCAAGCTATCGTTACTAATCACGGTAGTCACTTTAGGAATTTTATGATGTCTGAACTTACGGAAAAATTGGGTCTTCGTCATGAGAACTCAACGCCCTCTTATCCACAAGCTAATGGTCAGGTTGAAGCAATCAACAAAGTTCTTATAACTATGCTTCGACGGATGATAGGGATTCATAAAACAAGTTGGCACACAATGTTGTTTTCGGCATTGTGGGCATACCGGACATCTGTTAAATCTGCTACTAGGTTTACACCTTTTCGATTAGTCTATGGTGTGGAAGCCATTCTTCCTATAGAATGCGAGATACCCTCTCTGAATCTAGCTGTCGAACTCTTACCCAACACTTCTGCTGAATAAGAACGTCTATTGTATCTAATGCGATTAGATGAAACTCGACGTGACGCCACCCTAGTGATAGAAGCCCAGAAGAAACGTGTCAAGGCGCAATATGACAAGCATGTCAAGCCTCGTGTTTTCTCAGAAGGTGATCTTGTTCTTCTCTATGAACAAGATCGAGATTTGTTAGGAGCTGGGAAATTTGAACCCATGTGGCGAGGTCCTTATATCGTTCACCGAGTTTTGGAAAAAGGAGCATATGAGCTGGTCGATTACGATGGTATCCCTTTGAGTGAACCCAGGAATGAGTTGTACTTGAAGAAGTACTATGCATAAATCATTTGTGCACAAGTACTTGTATTTTATGTATCATACTTTGTGTGTGTTACTTTAGTTTGTTTTTGACGTTATCTAGTCTCTTCCCTTATGTAACGTTATGTTTGATTTCCAGATGTCAGAGTCTTTGCTACCCTATATTGGCTTCGCTGATAGTGCTAGCCGTAGTACTCAGAACCTCGCTTCCGCTACATGGGCAATCTACACCCCAACAAATGAACTTGTATCTTTACGAGGTGTATGTCTTGGTCGTGCAATCTTCTAGAAGGATGAGATGGCATTTGAATGGTTATCCTAGTACTGGATTCCCTGATATTTTGGGATCATTCTTATCCTAGTAACTAATTCATTCTCTCCTATATATTGAGGGAGTTCTCATGGAAAAGGTTAGAAGAAAACAAGGTTAAGTGAGACATTGGAGAATTGATGAAAGATTGTGTGAAGGACTGAAGGTACAGCAGATAAGGAACTTCAACAAGTTTATCAAAGGTGGTTGATCTTCTTCATGCAAGTGAGCAAGTGTGTGTGTCGGAGATATGAGCCATTGAAAGGAAGTTTGCAACATCAAGGCTCAGGTTGTAATCTTCACTTTCCATCAATATGATACAGTAATATGTCCCTTTCCCATAAAGTTAGTTCTACTTTATTGTATAACTCCTTGATCATATACATAGATTGACTTTTGAATAGATTGCATATTCTTCACTTCGGTTGGTTTGTACTGTTTTGATCTTGACTGTACGAGAGCCCTGGAGCGAAGCGGGAGCAACAAAGATCAAAGGAAGTGATCATAAGGTATGTTCCTTGTTCTTGTTTCCTAGTACATTCAATAGTTCAAATCTAGGGAAAGAGTATTATTCTGTCTTTCTTTGTTCTAGATCTAGGTGGATCTAGGGAGATCGGTTTGTGTCCGCACTTACAGATTTATCCAATAACACCAGGAAATCTTGTTATTATTAAAAATCCTCTCGATATTAAACGAGTTTTAGGCTTTCAATAGTTTAGTCTTTTAAATTATGTATACATTGTCTTCACTGCAGTATTTTAAAGGCTACTGAATTAGTATCATTATGTCGATTGGATGAATTTATTGATTCTTTGATTCAACAGTTAAAATTTTCATATTCAAGAATCAAGAATTCTTATCTTTTCACTCTTGATACAGTTATTTAATTGAACTTTCACTCCCCTTTAAATACACCCTTTTTGACTTGAGTTTTAATTCTAATTTCCTTCCCTCAGAAGTTTAAGGCTAGCACTAATTTTTTGCCTTTTGGATGAAGGAAAATCATCGATTTAAAAAGGAAGGATAATGTAATCAGAGAGAATCCAAATTTCTAGCGATGGTTGTTAGTCCTCGAGGTCCATCATCTTTTCCATTTCATTTTGTTTTTAGTTTCTCCATTGATCCCTTCAAACTTCCTCCAATGAAGGGAGTGTGCCCTTCATGTAGCCATTGTTATTCCAACAATTGTTTCCTCCAATCAATGGAATGCACCTTCCTATAGCTATTGTTCTTCCAACGTTTTGTTTTCTCCAACAATTTTATCTAATGATTGAATGGGCCATCCCTATGGCAAATTTCATGTAGCAATTTATTTCGAAAATATCATTTTCTCCAACGATTTGATTGCACCTTCCCTTTTGCGAATCTCCTATACCAAATTTCATGCAGATATTTTTCCTTCTAGCGAGTTTAAAAAGGAGCTCTTGCCTGTAATGATTTCCTCAAGAGATTTTTCCTTCCCGCGATGAAATGAGACTAGTGTAGTGATTCTCTTCATCCAATGTTCGTATCCATATTGGAGTGAACCCTTCATGTATCCATTGTTCTTCCAGCAATTGTTTCCTCCAATGAATGGAATGCGCGTTCCTGCAGCTATTGTTCTTCCAACGTTTTGTTTTCTCCAACGATTGAATGCGCCATCCCTATGATGGATTTCCTCTAGCAAGTTCTTTCAGAAATCTCCTTTTCTCCAACAATTTGATTGTGCCTTCCATTTTGTGAATCTCCTATACCAAATTTCATGCAGAGATTTTTCCTTCCAATGAGTTTAAAAAGGAGCTCTCTACTGTAATTATTTCCTTCGGATATTTTTCCTTCTCGCAATGAAATGAGACTCCTGTAATGATTCTCTTCGTTCACTCTTGATACAGTTATTTAATTGAACTTTCGCTCCCCTTTAAATAAACCCTTTTTGAATTGAGTTTTAATTCTAATATCCTTCCATTATAAGTTGAATGCTAGCACTAGCTTTTCACCTTTTAGATGAAGAAAAATAATCAATTTAAAAAGGCGGGATAATATAATCAGAGCGAATACAAATTTCCAGCGATGGTTGTTAGTCCTCGAGGTTGATAATCCTTTCCATTTCATTTTGTTTTTAGTTTCTCCATTGATCCCTTCGAACTTCCTCCAACGAATGGAATGCGCCCTTCATGTAGCCATTGTTCTTCCAACAATTGTTTCCTCCAGCGAATGGAATGCACCTTCCTGTAGCTATTGTTCTTCCAGCGTTTTGTTTTCTCCAACGATTGAATGTGCCATCCCTATGTCAAATTTCCTGTAGTAAGTTCTTTCGGAAATCTCATTTTATCCAATGATTTGATTGCACCTTCCCTTTTGCGAATCTCCTATACCGAATTTCATGCAAAGATTTTTCCTTCCAACGAGTTTAAAAAGGAGCTCTCTCCTCTAATGATTTCCTTCAGAGATTTTTCCTCCCCGCAATGAAATGAGACTCCTGTAGTGATTCTCTTCATCCAATGTTTGTATCCATCCTGCCAGCGATTTCAATGGCACTACAATTCTTAATTGACTGCCAGCGAATTCAATGCACCTGCAATTCCTTAACAACTAACAATGATTTTGATGGATATGAAATTCTTAATTGACTGCCAACAAATTCAATGCACTTTCAATTCCTTAACAACTGACAACGATTTCAATGGAATTGCAATTCTTAATTGATTGCTAGCAAATTCAATGCACCTGCGTTTCCTTAAAACAACTGACAACGATTACTTTGGCACTTAAAAATCCTTAAAGGATAAATTCTCTTTTGCATGGCGCAGTACTGCAAGCTCATCACATGGTTGAAGAAAATGGTGTTGTGCTTTTCACTTCATGACTACACCTCCAACATGAAGGTCTGCATGGCAGTCTTTCAGTTGAAAGTGAGTGATCTTCTATGGTAGAATACGCTCCTACCTCAACTAAACATGGCCATCGTAGACGTTTCATGGGAACTATTCGAGGAGCGGTTTCGAGAGAGGTATTTGTCAAAGGAATTCATTGAGCACCAGGTAAATGAGTTCAATGCCTTATGACAGGGTGGTCATACGATGCCAGAGTATGAAGCCAAATTTATGGAGCTACTTCAATATGCCCCACATCTGAACATAGAGAATCTGAAGGTGAACAAGTTTGTGTTCAGCCATAACTTCAACATTCATGCGAAGGTGAGGATCCTAATGCCTCAGACATTGCACGATGCAGTCCAGAAGGCCTTCATAGATGAGGAAGAGTTGACCAGTGGGGGTTAGGGTAGGACTCCTGCAAGATCTACTGGACATGCGACATCAAGAACACAACAACATCAGACACAAGTCATAAAGACATCCGGGTATCGAGATACGTCTAGAGGACCCATGTTCATGACACCACGATGATTGACTCCTCAACAAAGGACTCCTTACAAAGGACCACAACACCACCAACAGTGTCGCCCACAACAACACCACCAGCAATGTCGCCCACAAAAACACCAGTTTAGGCAAGTTCAACAGAACAGACTAGGATCTCATATTGGTATGTCGACAATTTATACTTCAGGGACTAGGAGTATTGGAACGAAGACTGGATGTTGGACGTGTGGAGAGCCACATTACCAGAGAGACTGTCCGGTTGAGAAGGCCAGAGTGGCCGGGTCAACAGGACCCACTACGGTGGGAGATTTGGGCAAGGCCCACAAGATTCACGCAGCAGTGAATAACCGCCAAGACGAGCACCAGTCCACTGTGATGGAGATGTCAAGTATAATCACCGACCAAAATTTTAGTATTTTGATAAATCCAAGTGCTACAAAGAGATTTATTTCTAGTGAAACACTGAAAAGAATTAAGGTAAAGGTAGTAAAGCATGACGAGTTTAGATACATAAAAATGGCTTCGGGTGCCAAACAGAAGGTCAGGGGAAAGGTTATCGACTGTAGCATTAAATTGGGAGATTTTGTGATGAAGACCAACCTGTATGTCACAATCTTAGGATCTTATGACATAGTGATCGGTATGGACTGGTTGGAATAGCATGATGTGACACTAAACTATAAGATGAAACCGTTAAGTTTGACAGACGATGTGGGATAGAAAATGGTGATCATAGGAAGGAACCAGGAAGTGTCCTTGAGGTTCAGTTCTTCCCTACAGTTACAGAAGAACATGCACAAAGGATGTAAGCTATATGAAATCTTAGCGCTAAATGAAAAGGGTGAGGCGGAAGTGATCCTACACATGTGATTGACATGAGTTCTTTGCAGGTGTCGGACGAGGGTGCACTCACGATGGAGCCAATCCACATTATGTACCATCACATTTGACAACTACGACGTCAAACAATCGATTAGCTCAAGGTCCATTGGGACAATTCTAGTCCACACTCGGCTACCTGGGAGGACACATATGATGCGCGTCAACAATTTCCTTATTTGCTTGATAGATTAGACATATAGATCTTGTCAGGTACTCTTATTACTGCATTTTATATACTATACAACTTCATGACGAAGTTTAAAACAAGATGAGGTGTATGTAAAATCCCTCTCTTGCGAGCACATGTTATCGAATTATTCTTTGAGGACACTTGCATGCAAGTGATCCGGTTATAGTACATGGTTATTTGTTTCTCTTATGGATTTTTATGATGGTTTTGATTTAATGTTATTTGAGATATATGTATTGACAAATGCTATTGAGGAGTTTTCCCTGAGTGTGCATGACATTTGACAGATTATGGATGCCGATGGCATCAATGGACCTCCTTGGACTCCGGATTGAGTCAGGAAGTGGATTTTACTAGTTTGAGTATTTCATTTATGCATATGTGACATAGGATTGAGTATAGTATGATTTTGTTTATGGATCAATGACAATGCTTTGTTAATGAATGCAGGCTGACTAATACTTGCTAATATGACTCACATAAGGTGTAAAGGGGCCATGCACATAGACCGAATATTGAGGGAGAGGTGTGGAAGAGTCCCTGTCACAACCTACTAGCACTCATGCCATGGATCGAATAGTAGGTTAATGATTACCTAGTTCAAGAGGTCGACGATGTCATGAGGGATGACTTAGACAGTCACTCACGAATATTTCTAAGGGACGCAAAATAAGGCGTGGTCCTTATTCCTTAGAATCCCTTAGTCTCTCACAAGGTTGCCCGAATGGAGTGCTGACTCCAAGGGTTGGAAAACTACCAAAAACAATTAAAGGCGAGTGACACCCTTGGAGCACATATTGCATCTTGAAGGGCACGTCGCGCAAATAAAATTTGGGTCAATGAATCTAGGTGGCCTAGAAAACCTTGAAAGAATAATTGTAAACCTTGAGAATATTTAGACCTTGTCAGATTGAATAATTAATGTGCAATTTATTACTTATAAATCCCAAAACAAAAGTCTTCAAAATTAAGACTAAGTCTAAGTTTGGTGAGAAGACTAAAACTAAATTATAAATTAAATAAAAAGGGAATGAAGTAATTCAGGTTAAGAATTAAGAAAGAGTGAAATATATTTAAAGATTTGATGTAAAGCACATGAGTGCAAGACAATATAAAAAGGGGTTTTTTTAAATAAGAAAGAATTAAAGATGAAAGAATGTGTACACATATAAAGGTATCTAGAATCTATTTGACACTAGTCTAACTAGAAGAAGACTCCTATTTTAACTCAACTCAAATTTAGTAAGGTGTCAGCCATTAAATGAGAATATGGGGGGATAAAGAGACAACTAGGAGTGATTTAAGGAGCACTTTTAGGAAAGGTGAGGGAAATTGACTTTAATTAAAATAAAATGAGGAATTACTTGTGCAACTTGGGGAGAGGGTGACAAGTGTAAGGAGGAAAATAATTATAATTTATTCAATTAAAAAATGAATTAATTTTGCAAATGGGGATGTGTCATTAAGGAAACTCCTATAAAGAAAATGACCTAGGGGGAAAATCGATCACACTGGTTATTGGTAAAGTTATGTTGCAGAATTAATTTTGACTAGTTTTACTTGTGAGAATTGGGATACCCAGCTTGAGAGATAGTGGTGGCTCTACCTTGTGAGGAAAGCTCAGAGCTAGAGTATTTCTGGTTGTGTGCATGACCCCTTTTCATCTCGGGGGGATAAGGGGGAAGAAGAGTACCCCTAGCGTTGGTTGGGAGGTACCAGTGAAGTCTCCATGGTTAGCAAGCGGGAGGTTGAGAGGAACGCCAGTCAACGAATATCATCTTCAAGTCCATATTCGTCGGTTACGACGGAGGAGTGATTCAAGTCACAATGCTCCAAGTTGAGGAGCATCCACAACGCTTCACCCTCGTGGTTACAATATTTTAGTTATTCTCGTTGGCTTGGTTTATTGGAATGTAACGTATTTTAAGAGATGCTAAATGAATGTACACATTTATCTTTATATATATTATAGAATTATGTATAATGAGAACATGAAGAATGCTTGTGTAAAAATAAGTTGTAGTTGTTGTGTTACAAACCAAACCAATTTCAATAGATTGGAATTTTATTAATTGTTGAATTTAAACAAGAGAATGTGAAATTATGTAACAAGAATGAATGGAATGATCAAATATCATTGGTATAATATAATTATGTTTATATTCTTTTCAATTCACTATTGCCAATTATTATCTTTGTACTTGAGGTTGTTCTCAATTTTCTGTGTTAAAAGATTTATGGAGTGTAGATTATTTGCTTCCTTTGGAACTCAAACCCATGGTATTGTTTGAAGCAATTGTTCTTAGCTATTGTAAGTCTAAAATCTCCCTTGATAATAAGTTTATACACCAAACATAGGAAATCCCCTTATTATTAAAAATCCTCTCGATATTAAATGAGTTTTAATCTGTTAATAGTTTAGTCTTTTAAATTATGTGTACATTGTCTTCACTGCAATATTTTAAAGGTTATCGAATTGTTATCATTATGTCGATGGGATGAATTTATTGATTCTTTGAGTCAGGAGTTAAAATTTCTAGGAATCAAGAATTCTTGCCTTTTCACGCTTGATACCGTTATTTAATTGAACTTTCGCTCCCCTTTAAATATGCCCTGTTTGACTTGAGTTTTAATTCTAATCTCCTTCCCTCAGAAGTTGAAGGCTAGCACTAGTTTTTCACCTTTTGGATGAAGGAAAATCATCGATTTAAAAGGCTGGATAATGTAGCTAGAGCGAATCCAAATTTCTAGCGATATTTGTTAGTCCTCAAGGTTGATCATCATGTTCATTTCATTTTGTTTTCAATTTCTCCATTGATCCATTCGAACTTTCTCCAGCCATTGGAGTGCGCCCTTCATGTAGCTATTGTTCTTCCAATAATTGTTTCTTCCAACGAATGTAATTCGCCTTCCTGTAGCTATCGTTCTGCCAACGTTTTGTTTTCTCGAATGATTGAATGCACCATCCTGCCTTTTTGGCGCATTCCAGAATAAGGCAGGATAAATTCCCTTTTGCGTGGCGCATTACTGGAAGCCCGTCGCTCGAGTTTCCTTTTCATTTGGCTTCTAACAGCTGATGATGAGGTAACAAAATAACAATATTATATTTTTACTTATTATATTCAAAAAATTATTTAATCTAAGAGAACGGTAAATTCTTATCTCCTGTCTAAAAAAGTATCTTTGGAAGAAGATTTTTTGTCATAGGCATCCTGGATTAAACCAGTATTAATTAAATTAATAAAGTGATTAATGAGGAAAACAACTTTTTGTATTCCATGGATAAACCTATAATTGGTGTTCTTAAAAGTACCACATAACATAAATTATATGAGAATGATGTCTTAGTATCTTGTAATTGATAATTTATAACGCATATTAGGGTTGCTTGCTTCCTTAATTTGATGTATTAATTAGTAAATAGAATAGACCTTCCATTCTAATAATTTATGATAATGATTCATTTTAGAATTTGTATCATGGTTAGTATATATAATGTGACTTGTGCATTTAGTATTCTTAAGGAGTTGTACAACTCCGAAGAAGGGAGAATTCAAGTTTGCCTTTAGCTTCGCTACACAAGCATCACATAGAATTATAATATGTCATCATATCTGGTTAACAAAATGGTGTAACTTGCTCAAGAGAACCTTACTCCATTTTATGGGTAATTTGTTTTATCATCTGAATTAATAAGAGTAATTGTGCATTTGAGGGATACAAATTAGTTCATTTAGACGCCATTACTTTTGTGTATTTCAACTTTATTTGTATAGGATGAGTTAGGACCTTTTGATAAAAATTTTGTTCTAAGGTGCGCATGTATTATTTTGTTACTCGATGATTTAATTATTGTATTGAATTCATTGCACATGAGGATATTACAGTGTTATGGTTTAGTACTTGAGTAATTGCTTTAATGATCATTAATTATAGTAGGTTGCACTCTGTATCTAATGAATGTATGAAGGGTATTGTTGTGGAATGAGTCATGAATATAGGAGTATGCATATGGGTAAGGGAATTAGACACATCCTCGTTCCTCAGAATAGTCTCCAGTCCTGAGACCTTAAATGGTCAAAATCAATCGGATGAATCCTGGACTTGAGCATTGCTTATGTGTCTTGGAGGTTCTAACCATGCAGGATAGGTTGGGCGGGTGTTTTCCCTTGGTATTCAGTGACATGGTTGATGATTATTAGTATTTTCTTCAGTTGATCATGATGTGTTGAATTGCGTCGCTCATCATGTTTATGTGTTGATCATGTGTCGCTATTAATTATGTTAATGTGTTGATTTGCGTTGTTATTAATTATGATGATGTGTTGCTGGAGATGCTATTAATTATGTTGTGATGATTTTAATTTCCTAATGCAAAAAAAAAATATTTACCTTTTGTACATCTCAATTTGTTTTCGTAACAGAGAGGTCGTTACAATAAGGCACATTTAAGACCATTTTTGTACTGGGAAATTTCCTTTGATTCAATATTGAATAACAATGAAATTTCTTTTTCTGAGGGAATTTTTTTTTTCTTGACCAACGAGAATAATTGGAAGAGTGCCTAGAATATAATACATATATCTTAATACACATATGCTTATATATGCTTAATATATCTTAAATTGACATATATGCTTAATATAATACAAGAGTGCAATATTAACACAATAAGGAACACTAATTGGGTTTCCTATGAAGATAACTTTCATTAACCATAATGATAAGAGTATACAACAAAATAAATAATCTAGTTGGTTTACTAAAGCCAAAATACAAAAAAGGGCAATTATGTCCCTGATGATGGGTGGAGTGTCCACTCGAAACATTGGATGTTTCAAAACCTCACATAGTTTTTATCCAAACAAATCTCCATCAAAATGAAACACTTCCTTGCGTTAGGTCTAATACTTAACTACCCTATGCGTCTTGCACCACCATGCATGACCTCTCTATCATACCACACATAATTCACCAATTCACATGATATCTTGAAAGTGGACACGTCACAATTGTTAGGAATTTTGGAGTGGATTGCATGGTATTAGTTTTAATAAAGTGATATGTAAATGTTGATAAGAAAATATGCCTTAAATTTCAAGTTGACAAAACCAATCTTTGGTGAACCAATACCTATTTGTTGGAAATATTTTTTTCATTTATGTCAAAGACAGGGGGAGACTACAAATTTACAAGATAAAGATTGCAATATGGAGATGGTTGGAAATATTGTTTTCAGATTTTTGATTTTCAGTTTGGATACCATATCTTTGAATAAATTTTTACTATGAATAACTAGCTCAAATGGGAGCATAGGATATATGGTTGGAAATTTTATCCCGATACCTTTCCAATGGTATATGGCATTCCCTCTAACTCCATAGGAATAAATATATATGAAATATTATGTCAAGTTGGTCTAGCTAGAAAGTATAGGTCGACCCAAACAATTTTACAAGTCGACCCCATAAGTGAACATAGAAACACTATAAATACTAGTGTTTCTATGTTCACTTATGCAATAACACCTTCATCATGACTTTGTATCAATAGTTTGACATGCCCAAATGAGGAAATCAATTATTAAACCAATAAAACCTTTCTTTGCGGGCACTAGAGTTGGTGTTGGAATTTCATTCAAATTAATTTCATTAAGCCCAATTTGAGCACTGGATTTTTCAATTTATTTTGTGGCATGTGTTAGAATTGCAAATGGAGAAAACACAATTCACATATAATAATTAACAATCAAACAGATAATAAACATAGGGATTTCACGTGGTTCACCCAAACGTTGGGCTATGTCCACCAAGCATAGGCATCAGTTGTCTTATTATTCAAATCATGGAGATTACAACAGACTAGCAAGTTATCACTCTCTCTCTGTCTCTATGGGATTACATGTATTTCTATACATTTACAAGAAACTAATTATTAAATGCAATCCCTATCCATATTCTAACTTGGTTTATTTAGTTGCAACCAACGCAGAATAATAGGATCCAAATCCATCCTTGGAGGAATTCGTTGTCACCAAATCCCAACAATATCCACCTCAACAACAATTAACCTGATACCTTGCTCCTTCCTTTTGTTCATCACCTTTTCTGCAAGCCAAGAGAAGCCAAGCACCACTGCAGCTTCTCTAATAAAACTGGTTTCATGATCTCGGTTGTGTGACTTGCATGAGTTTGGATTTCCTGAGGGGTCGCTCCACCTCCAACATGTCTTCCACAACTGTGTTGTGAAACATATTTAGAGGTAGATCTCCTTCTATCCAAGACACCTGTAAAATATACATTACAATTATTACAGATCATCTCAGTGTAACCATTATATATGACATTTGTGCTTCTCAAACCCTGAAGCACCCATTTCACTGCAACACCTGAATCTGTCATGTATTTGACAACATCATTAGCATGTGAAACATCTAGTCTTAACCATTTCATCACATACAATAGACCTCCTATTGAACTTACACGAGACATAACCTTTTCTTCTTTATAGACATGACCTATGCTTGAAGAAAACTTATAATGGAAAGCAAGAGGGATAAAAACTGGTTTTACTATGTTCATACTGAACTCCAACCACAACTTACCATTACCATCTCTCTATACTTCCATGCCTATAATTTGTTTTGTTGCTAATTGATCCCTCATCTGAATTTCCCTATCCACCTGAGTCATTTTCTTACTGATTTTATCCATGCTTCGGCTTGCATCGAGCATATCATCAACAAATAACATCAAGACTGTGAATGTACTATAAACTATATAGTCATTCCTACCCTTTGAAAAATTCTGACTCACTATGAAGGATTCAAACCTCTTGTATATTTGTCTGGGTACCAATAGGCCATACAATGAATTTTCTAGCATGAAAATTTTTTTACCGCTACGATCTTGAATTTGTTGAGATTTGGGTACCTTGGAAAGTGGTCCCCATGTGCTTATGAGTCTCTTGGCACAAAGGGGGAAGACTATTTCCCTCATACTTTACTTTATGATTCTAATTTCACTTTGACTTACGAGATTTAAGTCAAAAGTGAAATATGTCACTTAACTCATAAAGTGACAATTAATTCACAATGTGGGTGAATTAATAGACATAAAAAAACTAAGGAAAGTGGGTTTCCTGAGTGATATTTTTGGAGTTGATCTCACCCATTGATTAGAATTGGATAGATCTAATCTAGGCCATTGATCTTTTAGGGTTGGCATGAGGAGGCTAAAGAGAGAGTAAAGGTATTTTTGAGACCAATTCTTCACTTGAAAGTTTTGGAGAAGAGAAGGAGGGAACACTTCATGAGGGTTTGAGAAAAACCCTTGAGAGCTTGAGGAGAGGCTCTTGTGTTGTTTGAGCTTGCATGGAGAGCATTTCCATGGAGCCATAGCCTTTCTTTCTTGAGAGGGAGCATCCATATGGAGGAGGGGTGCATCTTGAGTAGGAGGGCAAACTTATTATCCATCATTTTCTCATCAGGAGAGGAGGACTTGTCAGATCAGGATGAGGTCTGATGCATAGGGAGAGGAGAGCTTGGGAACTTGCTTTTGTGGAGAGAGGCATTCAGTTTATGGCTTCGTTTATTTTTGGTGATCATTTATGCGTAGAGGAGGGCACACATGTTGAGAGGACTGACAACTACCTAGTAGCAGATATGCTTGGAGGATTCGAGCTTTGACATTTTCTATGGAGAGGAAACACAGGAGAGGACATTCCTATGGAGGGATTTCTTCATTGGGTTACTGATGAGCTAGGGCACTTCAGTTCATTGCAGAGGGAAACAAAGGGAGAGGGCACACCACAGTTTGGGCACTTCTTTCTTTGGTTCTTGTGGCAAGGCTTGTGAGGATCTTACTATGTATACATGTTCCATTGTATTTCATTACTTGTTGTATCTCCTGCTTTGATCATCATTATATAGACATATATCCAAAACTGGTTTTCCCTGGGGGGATTTTATCCAGGGTTATGTTGACCAAAAATACCTGTGTCAAATTTATGCATGTTTAGAAGTGTAGATCAACATTTTAAAGTTCAATATCTAGAGGTAGTTTTATGCATTTTAAGTTATATTGCATGTGCTAACATTGAGATAAGAAAACACTTGCAAGGGCACCTTAAAAGAACACTTAACCTATAAAATATTGAGTAGAAAGTGGGATGACTGTTTTCTGTCCTAAAACAAAAAAAGAAGACAACCATATAGTTGAAACTTAGAGTCATACTAAGGTCAAGGACAGACCTTAGGTGGCAGCCTCATAGGACCTCAGATAATTTCTACATGGTATCAGAGCCAAAGGTGGCTTAAACTTGCTGATTTTGGAGCACTTTTGTGGGCAGTTTGGAGAAGTTTTATATCAGATTTGTTGGTTGTTTTGGACAACAATTTTATAGTCCAAAACAATGGGTAAACTTCAGATCTGAAGGTACCTCTCTTTCATTGCTAGTTGCACAGCTCAGGGCAGATTTTGGACAGCTAGTTGACAGAGTTTGTGGATAGTTGTGGGCAGATTTGTTGGGTTGATTTTTGACACTTGTGGACAACCTCTTTTCACACCTACGTGCACAGGAGTGAGGCTGTAGAGACGACCTCTTTTCACACCTAGAGATTAGGAGTGAGGCCGTGGATTCACTTGCCTCTTTTCACACTTGTGTTGACAGGAGTGAGGCAACGTTCCTTTGCATTGGGAGCATCAGAGTGAGCGCAGTTGGCAGATATGTCAGTATCTTAGATGTGTGTGGAGGACAAGTTAGTCAGGGATAGCAATTGGTCACCTTGGAAGGCGAGGATGATCTTTTTCTTAGAGGACCTCAAGCTATGGGACATATACGAGGCAGTTGTTCCTCCCATTCCTGTCACTGCTCCCGTCTTGGTAGCATAATTCAGGAGGAGGAACAACAAGGAAAAGAGGATCATTTGTGATGATGTGAGAGATCACATTATTCCACACTTGACTGGGAAGACTTGTGCATTCAATATGTGGGCATCTTTGTGCAAGTTGTATGAGAGCTCTAATGAGAACTAGAAGATGGTTCTTCATGATAAACTTAGGGGCATTCACATGCTTGAGGATGTGTTGGTTACCTCATTCCTAGGCAGATACACTCAGATCAGAGACGAGCTTGGATTCGTCGGCGAGGTTGTTGACCCTAACTCTTTGGTGAGGCAAGCTATGCATAGCTTCACCAAATCGTGGGGTCCATTTGTACGTGGCATAGTTGCCAGGGAGGTCATGCCTACATGGGAGAGGATGTGGGATGACTTTGTCCAGGAGGAGATCAGATTAGCATCAGAGGCTTCTGGACAGTGGTAGCAACAACAACAACAAATTGGTCAGGGTGAGGAGAATCTTTCTCTTTGGACAAAGGGCAAGAAGAAGATCGGTCGTGGAGGTCGGCAGGGTCCCAAGTTTGGGGCCCCACCACAGGGAGGAGAGAGCAGCAACAATAGTGGGCAAAGGAGAGACATGAGGACAGTGAGATGCTTTGCTTGTGGAGAGATGGGTCACTATGCAAGACAATGTCCCAAGAAGAAGAAGAGACAAGAGGTGTTAGGAGCGACAACATAGGAGATAGAGTTCAAGGAGAAGTTTTCCAGAGAGTGTGCATTCATGACTACTTTATCTGCCATTACACCATCCAACACTAGATGGGGAGATAGAGTTGATGAGGACCATCTAACGCACAACAATGATTCATAGTGAGATCAAACTCAATGTCCCTGGACATCTTCAGAGTGGGTGACTGGTCCACCTAGTATAGTTACAGTTTCAGAGCAGTAGAGTAGACAGAGAGTTGGTGCTACAACTTCAGTGCATTAGAGGTTGATGAGGAGGAGCAGCAGGGCACCACAGAGGCTTGAGCCTTACATAGCATCTGAGACGGGAAGATCAGGCTCTGGATCCACTTCAGGTGGAGGTGACTTCGCGACAGGCAAAGTTCATGACTCTTGGTGAGAGACCAAGAGGGGGAGACTCTTGGTGAGATGCCAAGAGTAGAGACTCTTGGTGAGAGGTCAGGAGTAGGAGGAAATCCTTGGTGGGAGACCAAGGTGGAGATCTTGGTATGATGATCGAGATCTAGGTGATCTTGGATAGATGGAGAGTCAGTGCCATTTATAGATCATACAGATTGAGCAGATCTGTGACAGAGTCCACTTTCATGGATCAGGGTACAACCATACTCACCGAGCATATGCCAGGAGGCAACCATGTCCACTGTAGGCATGATATTGGTGGTGACGAGCACTTTCCTCGGTAAGAGGGAGTGTTGAGATTTGGGTACCTTGGAAAGTGGTCCCCATGTGCTTATGAGTCTCTTAGCACAATGGGGGAAGACTATTACCATCATACTTTACTTTATGATTCTAATTTCACTTTGACTTAGGAGATTTAAGTCAAAAGTGAAATATGTCACTTAAGTCATAAAGTGACAATTAATTCACAATGTGGGTGAATTAATGGACATAAAGCAACTAAGGAAAGTGAGTTTCCTTAGTGAGATTTTTGGAGTTGATCTCACCCATTGATTAGACTTAGCTAGATCTAATCTAGGCCATTGATATTTTAGGGTTGGCATGAGGAGGCTAAAGAGAGGGTAAAGGTATTTTTTAGACCAATTCTTCACTTGAGAGTTTTGGAGAAGAGAAGAAGGGCGCATTTCTTGAGGAGAAGGAGGACGCACTTCATGAGGGTTTGAGAAAAAACCTTGAGAGCTTGAGGAGAGGCTCTTGTGGTGTTTGAACTTGCATGGAGAGCATTTCCATGGAGCCATAACCTTTCTTTCTTGAGAGGGAGCATGCATATGGAGGAAGGGCGCATCTTGAGGAGGAGGGCACATTTATTATCCATCATTTGCTTATCAGGAGAGGAGGACTTGCCAGATCAGGATGAGGTCTGATGCATAGGTAGAGGAGAGCTTGGGTGCTTGCTTCTGTGGAGAGAGGCATTCCGTTTTTGGATCCATTTATTTTTGGTGATCATTTATGCTTAGAGGAGGGCGCACATGTTGAGAGGACTGGCAACTACCTGGTAGCAGATCTGCTTGGAGGATTCGAGCTCTGACAGTTTCTATGGAGAGGCAGCATAGGAGAGGAAATTCCTATGGAGGGATTTCTTCATTGGGTTACTGATGAGCTAGGGCGCTTCAGTTCAGTGTAGAGGGCAACAAAGGGAGAGGGTGCACCACAGCTTGGGCACTTCTTTCTCTTGTTCTTTTGGTAAGGCTCGTGAGGAGCTTGCTATGTATACATGTTCTATTGTATTTCATTACTTGTTGTATCTCCTTCTTTGATCATCATTATATAGACATATATCCCAAACTGGTTTTCCCCGGGGGGGTTTTATCCAGGGTCATGTTGACCAAAAATACTTGTGTCAAATTTATGCATGTTTAGAAGTGTAGATCAACATTTTAAAGTTCAAGATCTAGAGGTAGTGTTATGGGTTTAAATTTATATTGCATGTTCTAACATTGAGATAAGAAAACACTTGCAAGGGCACCTTAAAAGAACACTTAACCTATAAAATATTGAGTATAAAGTGGGATGACTATTTTCTGTCCTAAAACAACAAAAGAAGACAACCATACAGTTGAAACTTAGAGTCATACTATGGTCAAGGACAGACCTTAGGTGGCAGCCTCATAGGACCTCAGATAATTTCCATAGAATAAACCCTTTTGGTTGTTCCATACATACTATATATATGTCAATTATGACCTTGTGAGAAGTAGGATCCCACACACAACATCCCTTTATACTACCATCATAACTTGCAGAGATATAAAACAAGCAATAATTCAGAAACAAAGATTTTAAGTCTGGAAATGATTTACTGCTTACGAGTACCTGCAATTCTTTCTTGCTCTTATGAACTTGATGCTTCTGCCATAAACAAGAATATACATCTGTCACTTCAGATGCTACTTCGATACTCCCTTATAGCTTATAAAGGTTATCAAACTTTGTTGCCTTCATCACTACTAAACTACCTTTCGACAATGTGAGTGCTCCACCTTGACCTGTATACTTATATCCACAAGAATCCAACACTCCCAATGAAATCAAATTTGATTTAAGCTCAAGTACATATCTAAAATATGTTAATTCTCTAACAATACCATTGAACATCCTGATTCTAATACTGCCAATCCCAACAGTTTTACAGGGAATGCCATTTCCCATAAACACTACACCCTCATCAACAGATTGGTAAGAAATGAACCAATTTCTATGTGAGCACATATGGTGGGAGGCACCTGAATCTAACTGTCATTCTTCTTGATATTGTAAATTACTAGAAACGGATAAAACTTTATCAATCATACCTGAATTTGTTACAACTAAATTTGCTTCCTTCGTAGAGTTTTCCTCATATTCCTTTCTCTTCCAACAATCTTTCTTGAGATGTCCTGTTTTTCCACAGTGCCAACATTTTGCTTTACCTTTTCTGTGTCTTGACTTAGATCGAGAAAAACTTCTCTCATTCTGCTCTTGAGCTCGACCTTTGACCAACATCGCCTTTGAAGTTGAGGTTTCTTGACTAGATTTTATCCTCATCTCCCCACCCAACAAAGCTCCCACAATAGAGTCATAATCTAAAACATCTATTGAGATAAAGCTAATAGAGGTGAATAGATTATACCAAGACTCAGGCAATGAACACAATAGTGTAATATCCTTATCTTCATATTCGAATTTAACTTCCATACTAGTCAATTGAACTACAAGGGTATTGAAGGTATTTAAATGGTCAACAACTTTTGTACCTTCTTTCATCCGCAAACTATACAACTGTCTCTTCAAGTAGATCTTGCTCGTCAAGGATTTCGTCATATATAGACTTTCCAACTTGCTCCATAAGCCTGATGTTGTATCCTCTCATACGATATTAAACAAAACATCATCCGCCAGACATAAACGAATGGTACTAAGAGCTTTTACATCCAGATCTTCCCATTCCTCATTCGTCATGGTTGTTGGTTTCTTTGACTTTCTTGCCAATGCTGTTTGCAACCCTTGTTGCACCAGTAAATCCCGCATCTTAAGCTTCCAGAGTTCAAAGTTTCTTTTACTACTAAATGTTTCAACTTCAAACTTTGAACTCTGCACCTTAGCCATTAGCACAAAAAAATCCTAATGCCCAAATCACTACTTATAATACTTGGCTCTTTAACCAATGGATGAAAAATATGGATTCTTAATGAATAAGATTAAATTATAACCACAAAAGGTTTAAAAATAATAAAAAAATTATATATTCCATAAACCTTTTTAATTTTCTTTATACCTTAAATTTTTATTTTTTTTTCACTCCATAAAAAACCTTTAAAAAAAAAAAACACATCCACCATGTATACTGTATTCGCACCATACCAAGTGCATTCACCATTTAATTAATACCTTTAATTTTTCATGCATACACTCCTCCATTTTTTTTAAACATTCACTTCACGACTAAGTCATGCACAATAGGACAAAGCCGATCCACCATTAAACTTTTCCAAAGACAAAAAAAATGCAAATGTTACCATCCGAATATTTCCTTGCGAATAGAAGTCGTCACACCTCTCGATGTGAGTGCCCTGCAACGTGCTTCAAAGAGTCGTCGCACTGTACCACACTCCTGGACTGCGGCGATTTGAAAAATTTTGTAGCTGAGAAGGGAGGGTAATAAGACATCGCACCCTTCGAAAGGAGGGACCTACGATGATGTGGAGATCGACGCACCTCACACAGATGTTGTTGATCCTCCAAAATTTGACGCCCTTGACACCCTCTCCTCCAACCACCTCTGATACCACTTGTTAGAATTGCAAATGCATAAAACACAATTCACATATGATAATTAACAATCACACAGATAAGAAACACAGGGATTTCACGTGGTTCACCCAAACATTGGGCTACGTCCACCAAGCATAGGCATCGATTGTCTTATTATTCAGATAATGGATATTACAACAGACTAGCAAGTTCTCGCTCTATCTGTCTCTCTCTGCCTCTACAGGCTTACATGTATTTATATACATTTACAAGAAATTGATTATTAAATGCAATCCCTATCAATATTCTAACTTGGTCTATTTAGTTGCAACCAACGCAGAATAATAGGATCCAAATCCATCCTTGGAGGAATTCGTTGTCACCAAATCCCAACAGCATTAACATAGGAAGACACTATGTTGAAAGAACCTCAAGACATTTATGAAAAATTCTTATGATCTCTCAGGGTCTTCCAGGCCAAATTTTCCTTGGAAGAAGCTCCTCTAAGCACCCTTGTACAAGAAAATCTTGAGAGTTGTACAAGAAAATCTCGAGAGATAGATTCATCTTCCTCTGCAGCCTGTCCATTCTTAGGAAATATTATTGGAGAAGGTAGAATCTAACTGCAGTCTTCATCCTTTTATTTAGGTAAGTTGAAACCGACCTTGGAGAGCTCGAACACTTTTGTATCTATTAACTGATTGTGAGTTTAGAATTGCAGAGAGATTCTGCAACCTTTTTTGTCATTTTATCTGGGTTTGTATATGCATTTGAGTGTGATGTGAAAATGCTCAACATTTGGAATTGTCCAGCATCAAGTCCAATTTGTGAGAACTATGCCATTTCGAGGTAAAATATAGGGTTTGTAGTATGACGATTGTTCCTTGATCCGAAAGAACAAGTTCTTTATAGCGTCGTATGTTTGTGATCTAAACCTACCTTTTAATCCACTTTTGCACTAAATTAGAATATCTTGCAAATAAAATTTTGTTCTTACCTAAATAGATGTGTATATCCTTTCACCATTCAATATCTACTTGCAAGTTCTATATAAATTTTATTTCTCTCTTAGACATTCAATTATGTATCTTCTTCATTGTAGGATTCAATGGCACATTTATGTTTTTTTACAAACTTTTCATTGTATTTTGATAACAAAATTAATTGTTGGCAATAAATTTAGACCCAAAGGTTTAGCCCGCAAACCAACAATAAAGTTTATAAGCATCAACATTTCAATACCTAAAGAAGGGTAAGATCTCACTTGAAACATTAATGAATACAAACAAATTTAAATGATTAAAAAACAAAATTTTGCAATGCAACATAATCAATATAGGAAATCATTCAGCCATTTAATAAAACAAAAAATTAGAGAGCCAACCACCACACACTTCTTTCTATTTCATTCTATAAGACAGGTCCATAAAAAAAAACTCCTTATTAATCCATACAATTTATCAAAAGCTTTGAAACCATATCTCTTAATCCTCCATATAATTATACAAAATCCAAAATCCAACCCTAAATCTTCCATATACATTTTTTTATATACTAATCTAAATTAGTTAGAAAACAATTATAACTCTCTACAACCAATTCTTCCAATTCTTGGAAAAACTAGCACATTAATCTAATTATATTATGAAAGATCAACATGTAGATTAATAGTGTGCACCCATAATACAATAGGGAGCACACAATAAAGTAAGGCTTGTAATGAAAAACCGGGTGCACCAAGTCTTATTGCGTGTAGAAGATTAATACTTGCAAAATAGGTGTCAAAATAAAATTATGGGTTGAGTGATTTTCCCCACATCATGTTGAGAGTCTCCTCTCCAAACCAACACTAAAACATTCAAGTTGGAAAAAATGTTCGATTTGAATGAAAAATTATTTCCATTAAGTCATGTATATTAAATTTACATTACAAAGAAAGTATGTATCATTTAGGAAATCGATACACTCCATAATATGGTTGTATTTTGGGGGATATCACTTTTTCCACAATATCATCACACTTGTAGTTACTCAAATCCAATTTCGAGTCCCAATCCCAATGCAATCAATAAGACATGTTGGTTTATAGGAGTTAGTCATCCTCTTCCTTTACTAATGTTGGCACCTTCCATTGTATTTTTCTTGATCTTTTCCTTGCATGGTTTTAAAGGATTCCCACACAAACACTTGTTCCTTTGAAATGAAGTCACATTGAAAGTGTCAAATTTCCACTCAAATTATTATTGGACAAATCTTTCAAGGATTCTTCCTCCAAGATCATTTCTACATAAATTCAATAGCCTCAGGTGATATTTCCTATGCTTGGAGGTATTTTCCTAGTGAGATTATTGCTAGACAAGTCAATAACAATGTTTGTTCCCAAGACATATGTCAAAGTATACTTAAATCCTTTAATTGCAATTAGTAGATCCTCATGTAGAGTATTATCAAGAAGTTAGAAACTTCTGTGAGCTTTTGAAGATTAGATGGTATTATTCCATTCAACTTGTTGTTGGATAAATCCAATACCTACAACTTGTTGAGATTTGTAATCCATTCAAGAATACAACCATGGAGCTTATTATCACCCAGAGTCAATACTCTTAAGTCATAAAGATGTCCAATGAATTGAGGAATCTCACATATTAATCCATTATTGTTTAAATCCAGTAACTAAAATTTGATACAATTGACCAAAGATGTTGATACAGTTCCATAGGAATAATTAGAATAAGTAGAGAAATTATTAGAATAAGCAGAGAGTATTTTCAAAGACAATGAAAACCCTATATCCAAAGTTCCACAAAGTATGTTCTTAGACACCTTCAACCTTTGTAATGATGTGCATTTATTAAAAGTTGTCGGTATTCTACCTGAGAAAAAATTGTCCATGAGTATCAAAACCAACATAGATGTACAGTGACCTATAGAAGCTGGGATAATTCCGTTAACAACTCCAAATGTTGCAATGCAAGACAATATCCTATGCCCTCTATTAATTCCTATGCCCTCTGGAATTGACCCTGTGAGATTGTTGTTATGAAGACAAAATATTTCAAGCTTGCTCAAATTACCTATGCCTTCGGGTATTCTACCCGTTAACATGTTGTGACTAAGATATAGTTCGGTCAACTTGCTCAATTCCCTAACAACTTTAGGGATGCGACCCTGGAAACTGTTGTTATCAAGGTAAAGGACTTTAAGGTTGTCCAGATTGCCAATAACCTCTGGTATATTACCCGTTAGACCGCTTGAACCAAGATAAAGAGTTTCAACCATGGTCAAATTGCCAATTCCCTCCGGTATGACACCTGTTAAGTTCTTGTTTACACTAAGATTTATCAAGGTCAACTGTCTCAATTTCGTAATGGCTTTAGGTATGATACCGGATAATGTATTTCCACCCAGATCAAAGATGGTCAACTAACTCAAATTGAAAATGGCTTTAGGTATGCTACCTGACAACACATTTAACCCAAGATGTAAATATCTCAACCGATATAAATTTGCAATGGCTTCGAGGATGCTACCAGAAAGGTTATTTCCATTTATTCCCAACTCAGAGAGGGAAGACCAGTGTCCCAGAGATGCAGGAATAGTGTTTTCCAACTTGCTGAAGTCTAAATACAACCAGTTTAAGTTTTGCAACAACCCCAGTTCAAGGGGAATTGGACTAGTCAGATAGTTCTACCCAATAGATGCATGTTGGAGAGACATACATTTTCTCAGAGAAGCTGGAATACTTCTAGTAATACTATTGTGGTGCATGAGGAGATATTTTAACTTGACTAGACGATGAAACTTTATTGGTATAATCCCTGTCAAATCGTTTACTGAAAGTATGATCCATAGAAGGTGCGTACAATTAGTCAGTGATTTTGGAATAGAACGCCAATTAATGCAATTCTTGAACGTTACACGATGTATATTCATATCCCGTAACATCTATATATAGTGTAATCAAATAAGTCTATATTCATATCGTGTAATCAAATCTTTGGAATACTGAGTGTAACCTTAGGGATCTTCCATTGTAATCACAGACAACACACAGAAAAGGAGAATGCTTGTGCAATTACTTCATATGTTGGAATCCGAAACCATCAGACAACAGAATCTCGAATGCAGATTAAACAAATGTTGTGCATAACAAGCAGGAATTTTCGTCTGTGCGAGGCGTGGAAGATTTTCTAGAATTTCCGTCTGTGCGAGGCGTGGAAGATTTGCTAGAATTTTCGTCTGTGCGAGGCATGGAATATTTGTTGGTGCTCTCCGTGGGAACTCCAGTAGAGAAGACTGTTCACGCCACTGGTTATTACCGGCAAAGAGGACTGTACGCCCAAAGACTGAAGACTGTCCAGATCTGTGCCACGTGGTAATTGTTAAACCGTCCGATTCGTGCCATGTAAACTATTTGATCTACTCCATTGTAGCCGTCGGATTTGTGACATGTGGTGCCAGAAGGTGTACATCCATACCATTTTCGTCGTACGGTCTGTCAACCTGATTGTTCAGATGTTGACATGTGGCAGAGATCGGACAGTCAGATCCGACGCGTAGAGAGGAGACATGTGGCAGCGACTGGACGGTCAGATCCAATGTGTAGAAAGGAGACACATGGTAGAGATCATACAATCAGATCCAATGCCCAGAAAGAAGCCACGTGGCAGAAATTGGATGGTTAGATCCGACGCGCTTAATAGAGCCACGTGGCAACAATCGGATAGCCAGATCCGACGTGCATAAAAAAGACACGTGGTTGCGATCGGACGGTCCGATGTGATGTGTAGAAAGGAGCCACGTGGAAGTGATTGAATGGTCAGATTTGATGCACCTAATTGAGTCACGTGGAAGCGATCAAACGACTAGATCTGAAACGCCAAATTGGGCCACGTGGAAGCGATCAAATGATCCGATCCGACGTGCCAAATTGAGCCACGTGGCAGCGATCGGACGATCAGATATGACGCGCAGGGCATTTCCATGTGGCCATGATCAAACGGCCAGATCCGACGTGCATAAAGTAGCCACGTGGCACCGATATGACTGTCATAAATATGCCACGTGGCGTAGATTTGACGATTATATCGTATGGTGTCAAAGAAGCCACGTGGAACAAATATAATGGCCAGATCTAACGGTTCCGGAGGGGTTAGATGTGTGGCCTGTAAAGTGCCACGTGTTGAGCATAGGACAACCCGCTTGGCTGACCGTACGACGAAAATGGTACGGATTCTACACCTTCTATCTCGACGTGGAAAAAATCCAATGGCTACACGGATCTAACAGTCTGACAAGAAACACGTGGACAAATCTAAGTATTGGTCGATAGTTTGGCAAGCTCCAAGGTGGCATGTCGACTGAGGGCCAAATGCGAACTATCACTGTGTCGATGGAGTGTCGAATGCGAACTGTAGGTGAATTTCGACGGAGGGACGAATGCGGATGCTTTGTGCTGCTGCAGGCAATTGGAGATGTGTCTGATTGATCTGACTTGGCAGGCTTCCTCAACATGGAAGTTTGTGTAAGAAGCAGCGAAGAGGGAGTTGCTCCATTTGGTCATCACCAGCCCTTCCCGAGTCGCCCAATCATCCGCATTCCACAAGTCATACGTTTGCTAAACAATTTCTTTTCCTTTCGGTCTGCTAAATAATGTCCATTGTATCTTTTCCTTTATACATAATCCTAAATTTCCTTTATTCATAATGTCCATTGTATATTTTCCTTTATACATGATACTCGTTACACTCATGCCGATATAGGTACCTTTGATGTCGAGATAAGTTAATTGAGACAAGCAGGTAAAACTTAACTATTTTTAATGCTATTTTTCTATCAATTTGTTTTGGATGCCTAAGTGTGAAAACTTAACTATTTTTAATGTTATTTTTCCATCAATTTGTTTTGGATGCCTAAGTGTGACACTTTCATAGATACAAATTTTATGTGTCATATAGTTCAGAGAAAGGCACATTCATAGATATGACTTTATGAGGCATATAGTCCAGAGAGGCACATTCATACTTTATGTAGCATATAGTGATAATTTAAGTGTGAATAATTAGTATTTTGGCTTAGTAACTTGTTATTATTATATTTATTGATAATTTAAGTGTGCATAAATAGTATTTTGGCTTAGTACCTTGTTATTATTATTATATCTATTGATAGTTGGTGGGTTGATTCATCTAGACATGTTAAAGTTAGACTTTTTTAAGGGTCAATAATTAGTCTTTTGGCTAAGTACCTTATTATTATTATATTTATTAATAGTTTGTGGGTTGATTCATTTGACACATGTTTAAGTTAGACCTCTTTTGGTTTATAGAGTGGTTGTTATTCTTAGCTCATTGTATAGAGCAGTTGTTAATCTTATTGTATGGATCCGTACATTAGTCTAATTTAAAATATATAAAATATATGTCAAATATAAGATGTATAATAGTAGTAAGATTAAACTATACATATAAAATCTATTTTCAAACATGATTAGAGATACAATTATTAGTTAGAATCTTAAAAGATAGCATAATTTAGAATAAAAAAACCATATGCGTTCTATTAAAAAAGAAATCCAACAAAAAAAACCATGTACATTATAGGTATAAAAAAGAATCCCCATAAAAAATCAATGCCTATGTATAAAAAAAGGAATCTAAAAAAAACATATGCCATGTATGTATAAAAAAAGAATCTAAAAACACATGCCTTGTATGAATCAAAAAAATAATCCAACAACCAAACATGTGTTATATGTATCAAGTTGCACTAACATGTGTTATATGTATCAAGTTGCACTAACATGTATATGCAATGAGCTAGGATTAACTAGTCTATGAACTACACATAAAATCTATTCTCAAACATGAGTAGAGATGTAAATATTAGTTAGAATATTAAAAGAGAGCACAATCTTTTGTAATTAAGAAATCCATTGCACATACCAGAATGAACCAAATGACAAACCAAATGACAAAGAAATTAAATGAAATAACATGTAGCATATTTAAGCAATGTTGATTTTAAAGAGTGCGAAGGCATTAACATAAACATACCTTGTCTCAATAATACACACCCAGTCTCAATAATACACACTCAAGTAGAGATAGTAATTTTAGTATAATGCTCGAAGTATGTATCTTAATCTAATTTAGAAAGATTGTGATTATGAATTGCATCATATGTACAGGAAGGTAAAGAGATCCACACGCTTTTAGGTTATTGTTGTATGTATGAATTTTCATGTTAACAAATTATCATGGATGTAAGATCATCTAACCTAGAGCAGAAGTAGAGACATTAACACGGAATACATTTGTTAATGAGGGATAGAAGCATGTGACATGATCTAAGCTTGCAATTAACATATGCATCACATGTGGAACAATAGAGAGCTAAAGAGATCCATAGAGTAGACAAACACCACTAAGTGATGTTAGGTGGTGAGGGGTGGATGTGACACATCATTCCGAGGACTTGCTATTGAGGGTTGGATGTTACACATGAACTTGGGGGTTTGAAATTTAAAGCTTATTTTTTTATTTTGTAAAATTAATGCCGTGTCAACAAACACTAGTTATAGAAATGGATGTGGTAATATAAGTGTATATATGATTGTGGGTTATAATCCTCGAACAATGGATATATTATGATCTGATCTAGAAAGTTTGCAATCAGGGAAAATATGTATACAAGATAAGGGATCTCATAAAAGTTCATAGATTTTGCAGGCAGTTCGAATACTAGAACAAGTAATGAGAACACATTGGTGAACTTCACACATTACTACTTAAATGAATTTCATGGCTCTGATATCCAAATCTTGGATGAAGCATATAACAAAGCAATACAAACTAACCTTTGGTGAAAACTTCCACTCAACCCATTATTAAGAAAATATTAAATGCAAAATAAATCAACCTTCAACCCTTTATGTAGCGAGAGCAAGTTGACCAATGATGTGATAGAAAATAATTTTTAGAAAACAAGGAAATTGCACATATTGCAACCATATAAACTTGGAGAATTGTTGTCCTCTGGATTGTAAAAAGGGACTGCAAAAAACATTGTAAGTTTTATAATTTAATTGATGAGATTCAAGAACCTAGGTTGAAAAGGAGACAAAAATGAGTGAAATTATTCTATTTATGATGACCAACATAGCTTGATGGGATTATAGTGCATACCAACTTTCAATAGCGCTATGAATTGAAGAAAACATGTTTATAAGTTGATCATGTTCATTGGGATGGTTCTAGGGAGATACTAAATTGATCATCATCAGGTGATACAAATTCAATTGGATGTAGTTCTGTTGGATGTGCATCAGATTTTTTTGAGTCTCCCTACCTTGGGATATACATGCAAAATATTTGATGAAGGTTGAAGAAATACAGGTTGGTGAAATATTCTATGATTTTTATTTAAAATCTTGAACGAAACAAAATCTATGGTTTCCATTTTCATTACAAAATCAAAAGGTTATTTTTTTAATACAAGTTTGTGTTCTTAATTTTGAAGCATCTACAGACTAGCAAGCTAAAGAGTGAAAAATTGGTCACAAAAAATACTTGCTAGGATCAATAATTGAAAGGATTCTTGGAGAAGATCAAGTTGTGTTCAATTAACCAATCATATATATAATGGTTCTATTCTTGAACAGTAAGAGAGAAAGCTGTGGTTGTAGGAGATGATTAATAAATACTACATTGAACCAAGTTCTCATCACTTGAATCTTTAAAGACACTAATATTTTAAGAAGTTTGTAGTTTGTGGCATGCATGAACTATTATATTTTGTCTAGTGTTTCTGGAATTGAATTGCATCACAATGTTGGTTTTCTGGTACCCTCTCTTCATGATTAAAGAAAGAGATATGTAATGCAAAGGAGATAATGCAATGTTTATGTATAGTGATTAGAATAAAAATAATTATTATGGGTAAAAATAATAGTTGAAAGAAGTTTTTATATTTTGGTTTATTAGAAGTTATTGTGACGAGTGAGATTCTCCTATTGTCAAGTGTATAAGGGTCTGCTAGGTTGGGAAATTCAAGTTAAGGGGGATATGTAGAAAGGAAATTAAAATATACTTGTAGTTGGAAATTGATTGAAAACGAGGATGGGTTAAAAAGGGGAGGTTAGACAAGAAATAATTGAAAGGATCTCTAGAGAAGATCAAGATGTCTTCAATGAACCGGTTTGATATATAAAGGTTCTATTCTTGAACATTAAGAGATAAAGCAGTGGTTATCATCACTTGAAGCTTTATTGATATTAATATTTTAGAAAGTTTGTAGCTTGTGACATGTATAAACTACATGCTTTGTCTAT
>ML777352.1:1210533-1264335 GCA_009831015.1 Picea engelmannii
CAAGATGGATCTACACTACTGCTACATGATGACAAATAGAAAGAGAACAAAGAGTTTGAAAATATAACTTCTACAACAATGCAAATGAAAATGAGATTGGGTGATTAATAAGTTTAATGTTGGATAGAAATAAATTAGAATTAGAATTAGAACCTGATACATAAGGGTAAGTGAGAAGCCAACTTGTTTTAATATAAAAATTAGCAAAAAAAGTGGGAACATAAGGAAAAAATTAAAATGTCAGGTCACAACAATGGGTCGATATTGAATATGTTTGAGATGCACATGATGCTGATAACGGGGTACTAGGTTAGACTAAGTTTGATTTTATTTTCTTTGGTGAAATTATTGGTTTTTTTATTATTATTGCTAAGGCACCTCTCATGAGTATAATAGAGTTATGTTGAGTTTTGGCTAATATATATATTGTTTAGTTTTATAAGTGTTCGATAATGACATATATGATGGTGCGATTATGGTTTGTGATCAACAATGTGTTCCTTGAACTTAGTTTGGATGGAGTGACTTCTTTGGTCTATATAGAAAAAGCTAACCATAAAAAGGCATGCATCCATAGAAACAAGCATAAGTGTAGGTAAAAGAAGAGAGAATCTTAAAAACACATTGGAAGCTATGACTTGCTAATTATGTATAATATTAACTCCCTTATAATCAATAAATTAGGTTTCTAGACCCTTTTTTGTGTTCTTTTATAATAGGTGTTCTTGATAATGTACTAAAGAACATTATGATACATTGAAGTTGTTTCCAAAGCATTGAGTATAAGTTTAAAATTCACTTTCTATGACATCATTTATTATTGGAAGCATCGTGCAAATATATTACACATTGACCTTATGAAGCTTTAGATTTTTATTGAATAGGCACCATATAAAAACCTAATGCAATTTTGTTGTTGCATGAGAATGATCAACTGCTTGGGGATATTGAGTTCACCTTATTTCAAGATAACACTTCTTTAAAGTCTTGACCAAGGAGAATAATTGCAAGACTGTCTAGAATATAATACATATATCTTAATACACCTATGCTTATGTATGCTTAATATATCTTAATACACCTATGATTATATATTCTTAATATATATTAAATTGACATATATACTTAATATAATACAAGAGTGCAATATTAACACAATAAGGAAGACTGGTTGAGTTTTCTACGAAGATAGCTTTCATTAACCATAGTGATAAGAGAATATAACACAATAAAAAAATTGGTTGGTTTGCTAAAGCCAAAATAAAAAAAGGGCAATTATGTCCCTGATGATGGGTGGAGTGTCCACTCGAAAAATTGGACGTTTTAAAACCTCCCACAGTTTTTATTCAGAAAAATCTCTAGCAAAATGAAATACTTCCTTGCATTAGGTCTAATACTTAACTACCCTATGCCCCTTGCACCACCACGTAGGACGTCTCTATCATCCCACACATAATTCACGAATTCACATGATATCTTGAAAGTGGACACCTCACAAATGTTGGGAATTTTGGATTGGTTGCATGTTAGTAGTGTCAATAAAGTGATACGTAAATGTTGATAAGAAAATATGTCTTAAATTTGAAGTTGACAAAACCAATCTTTGGTGAACCAAGATCTATTAGTTGGAAATATTGATGTCATTGATGTCAAAGACATGGGGAGACTACAAATGTCCAAGATAATGATTGGAAGATGGATATTGTTGGAAATATTGTTTTTGGATTTTTGATGCTCAGTTTGGATACCCTATCTTTGAAGAATTTTTTACTCTGAATACCTAGCTCAAATGGAAGCATATGATATATGGTTGAAAATTTTATCTTGAGACCTTTCCAACGGTGTATGACACTCTCTTTAACTCCATAGGAATGAGGGGATATGAAAGATTCTATTAGGTTGGCCCAACCAAAAAGTATAGGTCGACCCAACCAGTTTTACAAGTCGTCCCCATAAGTGAATGCAAGAACACTATAAATACAAGATAAATGTGCGCATTTGAAGAGAATCCAAGCAAGAAGAGCAAGCACAAGTGCAAAAAATAGATACGAGGTGCGTAGGAGGAGAAAGAGAGTATTCTTGGGGCCTAAAGGTGAATAAGAGGAGTTTTCTTGGAGTTTTAAGGGTGCACTATGAAAGAATAAGGTCTATGATGTTGTGTAGTGCACTTTTTTGAGGTTGTGATGTTGAATTTTGGAATTATATTATAGGAATGATGCTATGAGGTTCGATAGGGCATGAAGGGTTTGAAGCTATGTCTAGGGTATAAAGTAAGGAGAGGCGCTAGAGCATGAAAGTTAAGGGTATGATGATGTTGTTAAATGCATGAAGTATGAAGCATGCAGGTGAAATTAGAAGTACTCTATGTATGAAGATCTTAGAATGGTGCCTATACATGTCTTACTAAATTATTGCTCGGTGGTGTCTTCAATAGGTTGATTACTACACAATATCTTGCTGAGTTGGTGCTCAACTAAAGAGATTGGTGTCTCTAGTAGGTTGGTGTGTAGAAACATTTATAAAGATAAGTTTCTGTGGTTTTCTCCTACAAGGGTTTCCAAATTAAACTCTATGTATTGTGATTTGAGTTTACATGCATTTATTGTTTTAAAGTTAATGAATGATTGATGAATGCTCATTTAAAGTAAAAAGTGTATCATATTGATTCACCCCACCCTCTCAGTATAAGAATAAGTTTAATAATTGGTATCAGAGAAGGTTCCTTTGGAAATAGTCTAACCGCTGGAAGGAAGATCTCAGGAGAACACATGGCTAGTCAAAAAGGTTTCTCCACAAACAAGGCTCCGTTGTTTGACAGAACAAACTATGCCTTTTGGAGCATAAGGATGCGAACATATCTAATGAACCTTGGTTTTGATATTTGGAAATCAATCGTGACTAGATATACAACCTCAAAAACTCCACCAATAGATGCAGTTGAGAAGAAGCTTAGTGAAAATAATGCAAAGGCCATGAATGCCATCTTGTGCGGTCTATCAGGATAAAAATTCGTCAAGGTGATGCATTGTGAATCGACAAAATACATTTGGGTGTCTTAAGGTAGGAAATTTAAGGTTTAAAAAAGGTGGGGGAAGCAGAAAGGAAATTAAAATATAATTAAGAAATTAAATATAATTCTAGTTAGAAATTGATTGAAAAAGAGGATGGGTTAGGAAGAGGAGGTTAGACAAGAAACAATGTGAAAGGGGTGGGGGAAAACTAAAGGAAAGTGGGAAAACGAGGTGATATTGGTGAGAGGGGATGGGAGGGGGGATCACAAAGTATAAATTAAAGAGAAATAACCAAAAGGTTAAAGTCATGACATTCTAGAATATTGATTGTGTTGAGAGGTGCATTCTACAATGTAGTATGAGGGAGATGTGTACATGGCATAGGTCGGAAAAAATAATTTAAATAAAATGATAAAAATAAAAATAAGAATAATCACATTAATTCAACTTAATATCTTAATAGGCGCACACACACTCGTGTGTGTGCATGCGCGCGCACACACACAAGCATTAAACAATGCCATGGAAAAAAATGAAATAGTTTTATTGTAGATTCATCTTAACCTCATGTCTATCAAGAGTGGAGAGGGATCAAATCCTTGGAAGTGCAAACCCTTCCTTAATTTTTTGCACTTTGAGTATGGTTTACACTTGTATATATTTGATTCCTCTCGATGCTTGATAAATGCAAAGTCAAGATGGATCTACACCACTGCTACATGATGACAAATAGAAAGAGAACAAATAGTTTGAAAGTATAACTTCTACAACAATTCAAATGAAAAAGAGATCGGGGATTAATAAGGTTAATGTTGGATAGAAATAAATTAGAATTAAATTAGAACCCAATACATAAGGGGGAACATAAGGAAAACCTTAAAATGTCAAGTCGCAACAATGGGTTGATATTGAATATGATTGAGTTGCACATGATGCGGATAACGAGGAACTAGGTTATCCTAAGTTTGAGTTTATCTTCTTTGGTGAAATTATTAGTTATTATTATTATTATTGATAAGGTCCCTATAATGAGTCTAGTAGAGTTATGTTAAGTTTTGGATAAAATATTATTTTTCTTTATATATATATATATATATATAGTTTAGTTTTATAAGAGTGTTCGATAATGACATATATGATGGTGCAATTATGGTTGGTGATCAACAATGTGTTCATTGACCTTAGTTTGGATGGAGTGACTTCTTTGGTCTATATAGAACAAGATAACCATAAAAATGCATGCATCCATAGAAACAAACATCAAGTGTAAGTAAAAGAAGAGAGAATCTTAAAAACACATTGGAAGCTATGACTTGCTAGTTATGTGCAAATTATCTCCCTTAGATTCAATAAATTATGTTTCTAGACCCTTTTTTGTGTTCTTTTATAATAGTTGGTATTGACAATGTACTAAACAACACTATGACATGTTGAAGTTGTTTCCAAAGCATTAACTGTAAGTAATAAAATTCACTTGCTATGAAATCATTTTTTTTTCCATAGAAAAATTTGTAATTTCATTAAGTAGATACAAAATTACATTCACAGGTATATACACCCTATGAGAAAAGAAACAACCAAGTATATATTAACTTGTAATGGAAGCACTTCCATTATTGAAGTTTCAACAAAAGACATCTTTGTCATACCACCATTATCCTCCTTATTGTTTTACATCAAAATATCAAAACTGGCTCATAACCAATACAAAAGTTGTAAACATAAATCACTTATAAGTAGTCTATTATTTTTCCTGTACATATACAAAAAACATCAAGTAGTTTTATGCTTTTGGTCTCTGATAACTAGTTTCTCTCTTAAAAAAATCCATCATGGAATGACCTGTGATAGTAGTCAAAGGTGCCCTTTGCTGTCTGTTCATTAATATGCCACCGACCATAGTCTAGCTGCGAGGCTTATTTGGAAATCCTATCAATCAACTGGTTTCTTTCCCTGTATATATGAGAGAAAGATATAGAATCAAAAACAGTAATAATCCTCATAACTTCCTAAAAAATTGGCACAAGATGAGAAATGTGACATATTTGAACTTTGTTCACCCAGTTGATGGTTAGTAAGGAATCCTCGAAAACCTGTAAAGTTTTGCACCCCTTTTCCACAAAAAATAATAATAAAAGTTATAATGCCATAATCTCAGAGTAGTTATTTGAACCGGCTCCCAAACCAGACTTGGGAAGAAAAAAATTTGAAGTGGTAATGTATAGACATCCACCCCCCAACATAGTAACTGATCTCCCGAGGCTGCCTCATCGAAAAAATCCCACGACCTTTCCTTTCTATAGCTTCCTCTTGAATAACTCGAAGATTTCCAACACCCACCCTTCCCAAGGATTTAAAATGTTCAAAAATACTAAGACAAGTAATTGCCACTTGAAAGGGCGATTGGACCTCATCCCTAAAAATCGAAGAGTTTCGGGCCATTCAAATCCCCCAGGAGAAAATAAAGGGGAAATCCTTATTTTCTTGATGGTCCCTCAAAAATAACCAACCTTTCAAGGCATCTTCAAAGGAAAATCCCTGCCAGCGACCAAGAGAAATGAGCAGTTTGTAAGATTCCGCCCAAACTGATAAAGAGAAAGGACAATGCATAAAAATATGGTCGACAATCTCAACTTGTTCTTTATAGAGAGAACACCAACCAAGACCATTGAATTTCCGCTTCTGAATATTGTCCCATGTTGGAAGTTTATTCTCCAATATAGACCACACCAAAAGTTTCCCTTTAGCAGGACAGCGTTGCTTCCAAAGTTTCCCCCACCACCAAGAATCTTCTCATTGAAAAAATTCAATACTAAGATGAACATGACCTGCTTTTGGAGTGTAAGCGCCACCTGTGTCCCCATCCCAAAGAAGTTCATCCTCCTGATTACACATTCAACTTATGAAGATTTAGATTTTTATTGAATAGGCACCATATAAAAACCTAATGCAATTTTGTTGTTGCATGAGAATGATCAACTGCTTGGGGATATTGAGTTTCACCTTATTTCAAGATAACACTTCTTTAAAGTCTTTGAGTTGCAGCCTAGATGGTTACAGTTTGAGGAAGTTTTTAAGGATATTCTGGTCAACAATGGATAATTTTGTGTTTTCTAAAAAAGTTCTATGGCAGATTGATATCCTTGTATATATGTTTTGATTTGAAACAATATTTCCTTCTTGTAAATTTCTGGAACTACTTATTTCATAAATTGTAAGGCTTATAAAATAGGCGAGGGCAGTTTGTTAGATGTCTTCAAAGTGTGTGTTTTGTAATACAACAACATTATGGTCAAAGTGCATATTGGGATTATGTATAAGTGTAACATCCCACTCTTGCGAGCACATGTTATCGACTTATTCTTTGAGGACACTTGTGTGTAAGTGATCCGGTTATAGTACATGGTTATTTGTTTGCTTACGGATATTTATGATGATGTCTATGGTTGTGATTTAATGTTATTTGAGATATATGTATTGAAAGACGCTATTGACGAGTTTTCCCTGAGTGTGCAAGACATTTGAAAGATTGTGGATGACGATGGCATCAATGGACCTCCTTGGACTCCAGATTGAGTCAGGGAGTGGAATGTATTGGTTCGCGTATTTCATTTATGCATATGTGACATATGATTGAGCATAGTATGATTTTGTATATGGATTAGTGACAGTGATTAGTTAATGAATGCAGGCTGATGAATTCTTGCTAATTTGACTCACATAAGGAGTAAAGGGGCCATGCAAATAGACCATATATTGAGGGAGAGGTGTGGAAGAATCCTTGTCACAACCTACTAGCACTCTCGCCATGGCTGAAATTGTAGGTTAACAATTACCTAGTTCAAGAGGTCCACGATGTCATGAGGATTGACTGAGACATTCACTCACAAATATTTCTAAGGGGCACGCAATAAGGCGTGGTCTTTATTCCTTAGAAGCCCTTAGTCTCTCACAAGGTCACCCGAATGGAGTGTTGGCTCCAAGGGTTGGACAACTACCAAAACTAGTCAAAGATGAATGGCACCCTTGGAGCACAGAGTTTGTCTTGAAGGGCATGTCATGCAAATAAAACTTGGGTCAATGAATCTAGGTGGCCTAGAAAACCTTGAAATAATAATTGTAAACTTTGAGAATCTTTAGACTTTGTTAGATTGAATAATTAATGAGCAATTTATTACTTATAAATCCCTAAACAAAAGTCTAAGCCTATTCAAAATTAAGCCTAAGTCTAAATTTGGTGAGAAGACTAAAACTAAATTATAAATTAAATAAAAAGGGAATGAAGTAAATAAAGTTAAGAATTAAGAAAGGGTGAACTATATTTAAAGATTTGATGTAAAGCACATGTGTGCAAGAAAATATTAAAAGGGGGTTTTTAAAATAAGAAAGAATTAAACATGAAAGAATGTGTACGCATAGAAAGGTATCTAGAGTCTAGTTAACACTAGTCTAATTAGAAGAAGACTCCTATTTTAACTCAACTCAGTTTTAGTAAGGCGTCGATCATTAAATGGGAATATGGGGGGATAAAGAGACAACTAGGAGTGATTTAAGGAGTGCTTTTAGGAAAGGTGAGGGAAATTGACTTTAATTAAAGTAAAATGAGGAATTACTTGTGCAACTTGGGGAGAGGGTGACAAGTGTATGGGGGGAAATAATTCTAATTTATTTAAGTAAAAATTGAATTAATTGTGCAAATGGGGATGTGTCATTAAGGAAACTCCTATAAAGCAAATGGCCTAGGGGGAAAATGGATCACACTAGTTATCGATAAAGTTATGCTGCCGAATTATTTTTGACTGGTTTTACTTGTGAGAGTTGGGATACCCAGCTTGAGAGAGAGTGGTGGCTCTACCTTGCGAGGCAAACTCGTAGCTAGAGGATTTCTGGTTGTGTGCGTGGCCCCTTTGCGGCTTGGAGGGATAAGGGGGAATAAGATTACCCCTAGCATTGGCTGGGAGATACCGATGAAGTCTCCATAGTTAGAAAGTGAGAGGTTGCGAGGAACGCCAATCACTGAAGATCATCATCAATTCCATCTTCGTTGGTTACGACGAAGGAGGGATTCAAGTCACAAGGTTCTAAGTTTAGGAGCATCCACAACACTTCACCCTCGTGGTTACGATATTTTAGTTATTCCTGTTGGCTTGGTTTATTGGAATGTAACGTATTTTAAGAGATGCTAAATGAATGTTCACATTTATCCTTATATATATTATAGAATTTTGTATAATGAAAACACGAAGAATGCTTGTGTAAAAATAAGTTGTAGTTGTTGCGTTACAAACCAAACCAATTTCAATAGATTCGACTTTTATTAATTGTTGAAATTGAAGGCTAACACTAGTTTTTCACCTTTTGGATGAAGGAAAATCATCGATTTAAAAAGGCAGGATAATGTAATCAGAGAGAATCCAAATTTCCAGCGATGGTTGTTAGTCCTCGAGGTCGATCATCCTTTCCATTTCATTTTGTTTTTAGTTTCTCCATTGATCCCTTCGAACTTCCTCCAGAGAATGAAGTGCACCCTTCATGTAGCCATTGTTCTTCCAACAATTGTTTCCTCCATCGAATGGAATGCGCCTTCCTGTAGCTATTGTTCTTCCAACGTTTTTTTTTCTCCAACGATTGAATGTGCCATCCCTATGTCGAATTTCCTGTAGCAATTTCTTTTGGAAATCTCGTTTTCTCTAACGATTTGATTATGCCTTCCCTTTCGCGAATCTCCTATACCAAATTTCATGTAGAGATTTTTCCTTCGAGTGATTTTAAAAAGGAGCTCTCTCCTGTAATGATTTCCTTAAGAGATTTTTCCTTCCCATGATGAAATGAGACTCCTGTAGCGATTCTCTTCATCCAACTTTCGTATCTATCCTGCAAATGATTTCAATGGCACTACAATTCTTAATTGACTACCAACGAATTCAATGCACCTGCAATTTCGTAACAACTGACAATGATTTCAATGGATCTGCAATTCTTAATTGACTTCCAGCAAATTCAATGCACCTGCAATTCCTTAACATCTGACAACGATTTCAATGGCATTGCAATTATTAATTGACTACCAGCGAATTCAATGCACCTGCGTTTCCTTAAAACAACTGACAATGATTACTTTGGCACTTAAAAATACTTAAAGGATAAATTCCCTTCTGCGTGGCGCATTACTGGAAGCTCATTGCATGGTTGGAGAAAATGGTGATATGCTTTGCACTTTGTGACTATAACTACAACATGAAGGTCCGCATGGCGGTCTTTCAGGTGAAAGGGAGTGCTCTTCTATGGTGGAAGACGCTCCTACCTCAACTAAACATGGACGTTGTAGACGTGTCATGGGAAATGTTCAAGGAGCGGTTTTGAGAGAGGTATTTGTCAAAGGAATTCATTGAGCACCAACTCAATGAGTTCAATGCCTTACGATAGGGTGGTCGTACGGTGCCAGAGTATGAGGCCAGATTTATGGAGCTACTTCAGTATGCCCTGTATCTAAACATGGAGAAGTTGAAGGTCAACAAATTTGTGTTCAGCCTTAACTTCAACATTCATGCGAAGGTGAGGATCCTAATGCCTTAGAGGTTACACGATGTAGTCCATAAGGTCCTCATAGTGAGGAAGAGCTGACCGGTGGGGGTCAGGGTAGGATTCCTGCAAGATCGAATGGACAAGTGACATCAGAAGCACAACAACATTTGACACAAGTCATAAAGACATCCGGGTATTGAGATACGTCTAGGGGACCCATGTTCACAACACCATGATGATCGACTCCTCAGCAGAGGACTCCTTACAAAGGACTACAACACCAACAACAGTGTCGCCCACAACAACACCAATTTAGGCCTGTTCAATAGAACAGACCAGGATCTCATACTGGTAGGTCGACAATTTCTAATTCAGGGACTAGGAGTATTGGAACAAAGATCGAATGTTGGACGTGTGGAGAGCCACATTACCAGAGAGACTGTCTGGTTGATAAAGCCAGAGCGACTGTGTCAACAGGACCCACTACAGTGGGAGATTTGGGCAAGGCCCACAAGATTCACACAATGGTGAGTAATCGTCAGGACGAGCACTGGTCCACTGTGTCTGAGACATCAAGTACAATCACCGACCAAAATTTTAGTATTTTTATAGATCCAGGTGCTACAAAGAGCTTTATTTCTAGTGAAACGCTGAAAATAATTAAGGTAAAGATAGTCGAGCATGACAAGTTTAGATATTTAAAAATGGCTTCGGGTACCAAACAAAAGGTCGGGGTAAAGGTTACGAACTGTAGCATTAACTTGGGAGATTTTTAAATGAAGACCAACCTGTATGTCATGATCTTAGGATCTTATGACATAGTGATCGATATGGAATGGTTGGAATATCATGATGCGATACTCAATTATAGGATGAAACAATTAAGTTTGACCGATGATGTGGGATAGAAAAGGGTGATCGTAGGAAGGAACCAGGGAGTGTCCTTGAGGTTCAGTTCTTCCCTACAACTATAGCAGAACATGTGCAAAGGATGTAATCTATATGCAATATTAGCGCTAAATGAAAAGGGTGAGGTGAAAGGATTAGAAAACCTTCCGATAGTGCGAGACTTTGTTGACGTGTTTCTAGAAGAGTTACTAGGTTTGCTGCCTGAAAGAGAGTTGGAGTTTACAATTGACTTGAAACCTGGAACTGAATCGATAACAAGAACGCCTTATCGGATGTCAACACCTGAGTTAAAGGAGTTGAAAATGAAACTGAAGGAGTTGTTGGAACTGGGACTTATACGTCCAAGTGTGTCACCTTAGGGTGCGCCTGCTATTTTCATAAGAAAGAAGGACATTTCGTGGAGACTTTGTATTGACTACCGTCAATTGAACAAGGCGATGATCAAGAACCAATATCCGTTGCCAAGAATAGATAACTTGTTTGATCATATGAAAGGGGCGACGATGTTTTCAAAGATTGAGTTGAGATCAGGATATCACCAGTTACGAATTAAGGAGGAATATATTCCTAAGACCGTATTCAAGACGAGGTTCAGACACTATGAGTTCATAGTTCTACCATTCATACTAACAAATGCCCAAGGGTATTCATGAGTTTGATGAATGGGGTGTTCCACAACTACTTGGACAAGTTTGTTTAAGTATTCATTGATGACACACTGATATATTCTTGGACGACATAAGAACATCACAAATATTTAAGCTTGGTACTACAATTTTTACGAGAAAACAAATTATACAGGAAACTGTCGAAATTTTCTTTTTACCAATCAAAGATTCATTACTTGTGGCACGTTATATCCGATGAAGGTATAGCTATGGATCCTACAAAGGTGGAGGCTATTATGGAATGGTATGCATCGAAAAACATACAAGAAGTACGCAAATTTATGGGTTTAGTAGGATATTACCGATGGTTTGTCGAAGGTTTTTCGAAGATAACAAATCCGATCACAGAATTGCAGAAGAAAAATAAGAAGTTTTTATAGACCGAGAAATGTGTGGAAGAATTTCAAAGGCTCAAGGATCTGCTGACGACAACCCCGATACTAAAATTATTCGACATGGACAAGGAATTCTTGGTATGCACGGACACATCCAAGGAAGTTTTAGGCGGAGTATTGATGCAAGACAGCTGAGTGATCACTTACATCTCAAGGAAATTAAGAAAGCATGAGGAGAACTATGCAACACATGATTTGGAATTATTGGAAATTGTATATTCCTTGAGAGTATGGAGACACTATCTGATTGGACAAAAATTTGAATTAAAGATAGATCATTATGGATTGCAACACATATTTACGCAAAGTGACCTGAACGCATGACAAAGGCATTGGTAAGAACTACTTAACGAATACGACTTCAAGATTTCTTACATAAAAGGTACGGTAAACAAAGTGGCCGATGTGTTGAGTCGGAGACCACGTGTATTCTCGGTGATACCTCTTCAGACGAATCTTCTCAAAAATATTCTAGTTATATAGATCGACGATGATTGGTACAAGGAGGTTAAATAAAATATTGAACAAGATACCATAAGGGTACCAAGGTTTGAAGGTTATACATTGGAAAATGATGGATTGATGAGGAATAACAACAAGATTTATGTACCGCCTAATGATAAATTAAGAAGCCTGATCTTAAGTGAAATGAATCGCACAGTTTACATGGCTCATCCGAGAGTCACGAAAATGAAGGCATATCTGAAGCCTTTATTCTTATGGAAAGGAATGAAGGAAGACATAGTTAGTTACATGGCATGATGTCAAGAGTGTTAGCAAGTGAAAGCTGAACATAGACATCTGAAAAGATTACTACAACCCCACGCTATTCCAAAATTGAAATGGGAGGTCATTTCGATGGAATTTATTGTTGGATTATCGCTGATGGCAAGGAGAAAGGGCTCAATTTTCATGGTAGTTGACACTCTGATGAAGAGTGTACATTTTATTCCTGTGCATACGATGTATCAGGCGCCAGACATAGCTAGAGTTTTTATTAGAGAGATCGTGAGATTACAAGGCATACCAAGAAGGATCATACCCGATCGAGGATCGATGTTTACATGACGATTTTGGACCAGTTTCCAAGAGGCTTTGGGAATGCAACTGAACTTTAGTACATCATATCACTCTGAGACAGACGAGCAGACAAAAAGAATGAACCATATTTTGGAAGTTATGTTGCGTATGTATGTAGTGGACCAACAAAAGTGTTGGGAAGAGTTATTGCCACTGGTAGAGTTTGCATACAACAACAACTATCAAAGTACCATTAAGTTGGCACCATTTGAGTTTCTTTACGGGCGACCGTGTCAGACACCATTGAGATGGGATCAACTTGAGGATAAGGTCATGGTAGGACCATAAGCGATCCAAGAAATGTAAGAACAAATGAAATTGGTAATACAAAGGATTAAAGAAGCGGACGATCAACCAAAGATTTATGTTGATTCGCATCACGTTGACCGCAATTATGAATTTGGCGATCGAGTTTTCTTGTGGGTGAAACCGCACAAGAGTTCGAACAAGTTTGGAAGGGGTGCTAAACTCTCTCCTAGGTTTGTGGGACCTTTGGAAGTTGTGGAAAAGAAAGGACCCGTGGTCTATCGACTAGCCTTGCCTGATTCCTTTAGGCATATGCACGATGTTTTTCATGTATCTATTTTGAGACATTATGTTAGTGATCCTACATATGTGATTGACATGATTTCTTTGCAGGTGTCAGACGAGGGTGCACTCCCGATGGAGACAATCCACATTCTGGACCATCACATTCGACAACTACGATGTCGAACAATCGATTAGGTCAAGGTCTAGTGGGACAATTATAGTCCACACTCGGCTACTTGGGAGGACACATATGATATGAATCAATAATTTCCTTACTTGCTTGATAGAGTAGACATATAGATCTTGTCAGGTACTTTTATTTCTGCATTTTATATACTGTACAACTTCGGGACAAATTTTAAAACAAGATGATGTGTATGTAACATCCCGCTCTTGCGAGCACATGTTATCGACTTATTCTTTGAGTACACTTGCATGCAAGTGATCCGGTTATAATACATGGTTATTTGTTTCGCTTATGGATTTTTATGATGATGTTGATGGTTTCGATTTAATGTTATTTGAGATCTATGTATTGACAGATGCTATTGAGGATTTCCCTGAGTGTGCATGACATTTGACAGATTGTGGATGCCGATGGCATCAATGGACCTCCTTGGACTCCAGATTGAGTCAGGGAGTGGATTGTATTGGTTTGAGTATTTCATTTATGCATATGTGACATATGATTGAGTATAGTATGATTTTGTTTATGGATAAGTGAAAATGCTTTGTTAAGAATGCAGGCTGACGAATGCTTACTAATCTGACACCCATAAGGTGTAAAGGGGCCATGCACATATACCAAATATTGAGGGAGAGGTGTGGAAGAGTCCCTGCCACAACCTACTAGCACTTCCATCGTGGATTGAATTGTAGGTTAATGATTACCTAGTTTGAGAGGTCCACGATGTCGTGAGAGAAGACTTAGACAATCACTGATGAAGATTTCTAAGGGGTGCACGATAAGGTGTGGTCCTTATTCCTTAGAATCCCTTAGTCTCTCACAAGGTCGCCCGAATTGAGTGTTGAATCGAAGGGTTAGACAACTACCAAAACCAGTCAAAGGTGAGTGGCACCCTTGGAGAACAGAGTGCATCTTGAAGGGAATGACGCGCAAATAAAACTTGGGTCAATGAATCTAGGTGGCCTAGAAAACATTGAAAGAATAATTGTAAACCTTGAGAATCTTTAGACCTTGTTAGATTGAATAATTAATGAGCAATTTATTACTTATAAATACCCAAACGAAAGTCTTCAAAATTAATCCAAAGTCTAAGTTTGGTGAGAACACTAAAACTAAATTATAAATTAAATAAAAAGTGAATGAAGTAATTCAAGTTAAGAATTAAGAAAGGGTGAAATATATTTAAATATTTGGTGTAAAGCACATGAGTGTAAGACAATATAAAAAGGGGGTTTTTTAAATAAGAAAGAATTAAATATGAAAGAATGTGTACACATAGAAAGGTATCTAGAGTCTAGTTAACACTAGTCTAACTAGAAGAAGACTCCTATTTTAACTCAACTTAGATTTAGTAAGGTGTCAGTCATTAAATGGGAATATAGGGAGATAAAGAGACAACTAGGAGTGATTTAAGGAGCGCTTTTAGGAAAGGTGAGGGAAATTGACTTTAATTAAAATAAAATGAGGAATTACTTGTGAAACTTGGGGAGAGGGTGACAAGTGTAAGGGGGAAAATAATTCTAATTTATTCAATTAAAAAATGAATTAATTGTGCAAATGGGGATGTGTCATTAAGGAAACTCCTATAAAGAAAATGGCCTAGGGGTAAAATGGATCACACTGGTTATCGATAAAGTTATGCTGCCGAATTACTTTTGACTGGTTTTACTTGTGAGAGTTGGGATACCCAGCGTGAGAGAGAGTGGTGGTTCTACCTTGCGAGGCAAGTTCAGAGCTAGAGTATTTCTGGTTGTGTGCGTGGCCCCTTTGCGGATTGGGGGGATAAGGGGGAAGAAGAGTACCCCTAGCGTTGGTTGGGAGGTATTGGTGAAGTCTCCACGGTTAGCAAGCGGGAGGCCGAGAGGAATGTCAGTCGCCAAGGATCATCATCAAGTCCATCTTCGTCGGTTACGACGGAGGAGGGATTCAGGTCACACGGTTCCGAGTTGAGGAGCATCCACAACTCTTCACCCTCGTGGTTACAATATTTTAGTTATTCCCGTTGGCTTGGTTTATTGGAATGTTACGTATTTTAAGAGATGCTAAATGAATGTTCACATTTATCCTTATATATATTATAGAATTCCATATAATGAGAACATGAAGAATGCTTGTGTAAAAATAAGTTGTAGTTGTTGTGTTACAAACCGAACCAATTTCAATAGATTCGACTTTTATTAATTGTTGAATTTAAACAAGAGAATCTAAAATTCTGTAATAAGAATGCATGGAATGATCGAAGATCATTGGTATAATATAGTTATCTTTATATTCTTTTCAATTCACTATTGCCAAGTATTATCTTTGTACTTGAGTTGTTCTCAATTTTCTGTGTTAAACGATTTATGGAGTGTAGATTATTTGCTTCCTTTGGAACTCGAACCGATGGTATTGTTCAAAGCAATTGTTCTTAGCTATTGTAAGTCTAAAATCTCCCTTGATAATAAGTTTATCCACTAAACATAGGAAATCCCCTTATTATTAAAAATCCTCTCGATATTAAACGAGTTTTAATCTGCCAATAGTTTAGTCTTTTAAATTATGTATACATTGTCCTCACTGCAATATTTTAAAGGTTACCAAATTGTTATCATTATGTCGATTGGATGAATTTATTGATTCTCTGATTCAGGAGTTAAAATTTTCATATTTAGGACTCAAGAATTCTTGTCTTTTCACACTTGATACCGTTATTTAATTGAACTTTCGCTCCCCTTTAAATACGCCCTGTTTGACTTGAGTTTTAATTCTAATCTCCTTCCCTCAGAAGTTGAAGGCTAGCACTAGTTTTATACGGATGAGGTAACCAAGATAGCAATATCATATTTTTAATCTCCTTTCAAAACATTCCTTAATCTAAGATAAGGGTAAATTCTTATCTTCAGTTTAAATAAGTATCTTTGGAAGAGGAATATTTATCATAGGCATCCTGGATTAAACCAGTATTGAAATCCCTATAGCACCCCTTATGGAATACATATTATATAATATTTAGGCTAACCAACACTCTAAATCTAAGATACAGGTAAAATATTAATTAAATTAATAAAGTGATTAATGAGAAAAACACCTTTTTGTATTCCATGGATAAACCTATTATTGGTGTTCTTAAAAGTACCACATAACATAAATTATATGAGAATGATGTCTTAGTATCTTGTAATTGATAATTTATAACACATATTAGGGTTGCTTCCTCAATTTGATGTATTAATTAGTAAATAGAACACAACTTCCATTCTAATAATTTGTGATAATGATTCATTTTAAAATTTGTATCATGGTTAGTATACATAATGTGACTTGCGCATTTAATATTTTTAAGGAGTTGCACAACTTTGAAGAAGGGAGAATTCAAGTATGCCTTTAGCTTCGCTACACAAGCATCACATAGAATTATAATATGTCATTATATCTAGTTAACAAAATGGTGTAACTTACTCAAGAGAACCTTACTCCATTTTATAGGTAATTTGTTTAATCATTTGAATTAATAAGAGTAATTGTGCATTTGAGGGATAAAAAGTAATTCGTTTAGATGCCATTACTTTTGTGTATTTTAACTTTATTTGTATGAGATGAGTTAGGACCTTTTGGTAAAATTTTAGTTCTAAGGTGCGCATGTATTATTTTGTTACTTGATGATTTAATTATTGTATTGAATTCATTGCGCATGAGGATATTACAATGTTATGGTTTAGTACTTGAGTAATTGCTTTAATGATCGTTAATCATAGTAGTTTGCACTCTGTATCTAATGAATGTATGAAGGGTATTGTTGTGGAATGAGTCATGAATATAGGAGTATGGTTATGGGTAAGGGAATTAGACACCTCCCCATTCCTCAGAACAGTCGCCAGTCCTGAGATCTTAAATGGTCAAAATCAATTGGATGAATCCTGGACTTGAGCATTTCTTATGTGTCTTGGAGGTCCTAACCATGCAGGATAGGTTGGGCGGGTGTTTTCCCTTGATATTCAGTGACATGGTTGATGATTATTAGTATTTTCTTCAATTGATTGTAATATGTTGAATTGCGTCGTTAATTATGTTTATGTGTTGATAATGTGTCGCTATTAATTATGTTAATGCATTGATTTGCATCGTTATTAATTATGATGATGTGTCGCTAGAGATGCTATTAGTTATGTTGTGATGATATTAATTTCCTAATGCAAAAAAAAAATATTTACCTTTTGTACATCGCTATTTGTTTTCGTAACAGAGAGGTCGTTACAATAAGGCACATTTAAGACTGTTTTTGTACTGGGAAATTTCCTTTGCTTCAATATAGACTTTGCTTCCAGGGTCTTTCTCAGTGTGAGGAGTCTCTCTCCATCACTTCTAACAATCATGGTACTGAGAATTCACTTCAAGCTTGACTACAAGAAGATCAACCGATCCACTAGGTGCATGATCCTATGGATATTGAAGGTCCAAGCTCCCCTTATTCTAGAAAGGGGTAGGAAGAAGAAGGTAGTGTACTTCTTTATCACTAGTCTGAATATTTTTTCCAGTTATATGTATTTTGTGTCAATATGTTAGACATGCTACTTGTCAAAATGCACAAAATTCTTGTTTTGAATTGTCTCTATTGTCTTTAGATGTCTATCTAGAAATGTATTCAGTCTTGGGGAGCTTCATGAACTCTGATGGATGTAGTCGTTGCTAGCCTCGACGCAATTGGTTTTGAATGAATATAAACTTTTGTTTCGGTTATTTAAAAAAAATGATCGAAGGCTCATTGTGGAGTGACTCAATTAGTAGATTATTTTGTTGTTACATCTTGTCTTATGATGTCTCGTAAGGATTTTTTATTATATGATTAAGTTATCTTGGATTATATATGAAATTTTTTCTTATAAATCTTTAGCAAACCTATAATGTGTTTTCTATTTAGGGTTTTGATTGTTATTTCTTTTCTGTAATAGTTTCATTGATATTCATTTAATTAATTTTCTATATAATTACTTATATAGTTAACTAATAATGAAATGACAATATTTTTATTTCTTTCGTATAACTTTCTTTTCCTATAATAATTTATTTTTGTGTTCTTGAAAATATCCTTATTAAAGTTATTTTGTTTGGTATTACTCATGCTAACAGAATTACAGTTGTACTTTCTTGTACTTTTCTAAGATTTATCTCTCATAAATATTATTCTTTAATCCCTTCACTTAAGTTAGTTTTCCTTCTTTTCATTCATCATATAAGAGAAAAAAATGAAAAAAGAAATACCCAACAAATTTAAACATTTTACTTAAATCCCATCGAATGGTTACCTGGACATAATCCAAAGAATTATTCCATTTCAACAAGGAAGATTCTAATTGAGCCTCTTTTGTGGATTTGATCCCTTCTGTTGAGATTTGGGAATCCAACCCCCTGAACAAATCATTACAAAGCAAGTAATTCTCAAGAAATCTAGACATCCATACAAGTACAAAGATTTATTTTATATGCATAGGGGTTAGAGATTTATTTGAACAATGCATTAGTATTTTTGAGGTTGGTATATGGACATCAATGCAACATAAAAATGTGAATGATTTTTTGTCATTTTTATTTAAGAGAGCAAGATTTAAAAGGGGGGAATTTAAATTCATTTTAATAGAAGAAAATTGTGACATGATATGTAGAGAGGGTTATGTTGGTGTTGGGAATCCACATGTACATCTCAAACATATAAATAACATTTGGGAGATCTTAAAGGGTGCTTATTATGCTAGAAATATAATGATTGTAGTCAATTCCAAATAAAAGCATATTTGTAATGATAAAGGAAATTATGCAATTACAAAATGTTATAATTATGATGATGTGAATGAGACATACTTGTAAGATCAATCTTAACCATGCTTGCTACACCTGAATGACACAAGTAACATGAGATTTGTTGCAAAAAAACTTGAAAATATGTTAAATAATGCAATTAGTGATTTTTACTCTAATGTTTTCTATGTGTGATAGTGCTTTATATGTTAATAAGACCTCTTTTTTTATATATTAGGCTGTGTTTGATAATTCTAGTAGTACTTTTAATCTTTTTTATAGTATTTTCATGTAAACAAAAATTAATTAATGATTTTTTTTATAAGTATTGATTTGCAACTCCATCTATATATGAAAGTCATGTATTCATTAGTTTTTATTGTGTTGAAATCTTTTTGTGTCACTATTATGACGACATTTATGAAAAACACAATGACAACAAATTCAATTATTGAATTGTTCCTTGATAGTAAATCATTTGGATAAATGTTTTGAAACATTGTACTTAATGATATATTATTTTAAAAACATAATTTTTGTGGATGACTCCAACAAAAATGATCTATGTAGTGATGAAAACAAGTATATTATTACAAAGACTTGTAATTATGAAGACATGAATGAGGAGTACTTGTAGATGATGTGAAATCCTTTTTAAAATTTTTGAAAAATTTAAATTAAATGTGATTGAAAAAAATTGTCACTCTTTAAAAAAAAATAGTTATGTTGATAACTCTTTAAAAAAAGTTATGTATTATCAACATATGAATTTTTTTATGATTTTTAAAAAATGAGGAGAATTTGAAAAATATTGATTTTTATTCAATGAATGTCTTGAAATCCAAGAATTATGCATCTTATACATTTGTTATTTTCAATGTGTAATTAATGGATTGTGTACTTTTGTTCTTAGAGAATTCAATTATGAAAAAACATTTAACAATGAAACAAGTAGTAAATAAGGATTCAATATTTGTATTTTTTGAATCTAATTTTGCATTTTTTGAATTGGATTTTTTGACTTGCTAAATCCAATTTTACAATTTTGGAATCCAATATTAATACATTTGGAACCATACTTTTCACTTTGGAAACTTAGATTTTCAATTGAAAACACAAATTTCACCCTATTTTTATAGAAGATTATGTTAAAATTAGTTCAAATTTTATGAAATAATCATTTTATTGATAAAATTATTAATTTATTTGCATATATTTTATAAAATTTAAAATATCACTAATGATAACTTTTTATAGGTTTAAATCATATACATTAATAATCATCAAAATTCTTCAAAGTTACAAATGTGTGATTTTTTTGAAAATATGTTATTCCTATTATGAAATGATTGTATCATAAATTATTATTATTATAACATATGAATTATTATCCATTAACTTGTTCCAATAATCATCTTTTAAAAAATTAATATAAATATTTAGAATGGAATCCCACATCAAGGAAAATCTAACTACTTTAAATACATGTTTATTATACAATTAGTTATACCCTATCTCTTTATACATTCTCTCATATATTCTTCATCTTAGTTGACATTTTATAAATTCATATTAGGCATATGAAAAAGATATCAACTACCATACAAATTAATGGTAGTATAGTAATATATTAACAATGGAAAAAATACCACATCGCATAAAGTAATTTTGGTAAAGAAAGAGTTATATAGTAACAACAATAATGCATAGCATAAAGTAATTCCGGGAATGGTAATTTAGTTAAGGAAGAATAATATAATAAATTTTAAAGTAAATTTAGTAATAGTTATGGATGAATGAAGATATGTAAATAGAAATGGTTAAACATTTGTATAATAATATGTATTATAGATCAAACAAGTTTACATTTTCATTATGTAGGGAATTAATACACTTCATAGGAAACTTGGAATTTATTGTGGGGTAAATCCAACAACTAATTTCTAGCTCTCTCCCATGCTATGAACATAGAAAGCATCCCCCCAAATCCAATCCCCAGTCCTATTCCCAATGCTAATAATGATATTTTTTCATCCATGTGATTTAGCCATCCCACTTTAACATTACTATTCAGACCATTATTGTGTTCTATGCTATGTGGAATATGACCACTTAAGTTGTTTGAATGTAAATCCAAGTATTGAAGGGAGTGGAGCTTTCCTACTTCTTTAGGAGTTGAACTTGTGACACTATTTGAACTCAGATCTAGGATGAAGATATTACTACAATTTTCTAGAGCCGAAGGAATTACCGACTCCAATTTGTTAGATCTTAGAACCAACCTCTCTAGCTTTTGTAGTAATCCCAATTCCATTGGAATTCCTCCACTGATATTGTTATTAGAAAAGTCAATGTATGATAGTTAAGTAAAATACTGCCCCAATTCCATTGGAAGATGAACTTACAATACCTTTGGCACACTCCTTGCGCTTGGCTCAGTTCTTCGATGACTTCTCCCTTAGTTTTATGGAAAGTTTTAAGGCATCTCCTTTCCTTTGTCGATGCACTCTTGCAAATCCTTCCTTCCTTAGTGTGTTCAACAACTCTGGGGTTCTCTTAAGAATTCCAACACATCCAACCTTGTTGTCCTTGTGCACGCTCACACTAGCTCAATGCCCTCCTGGAAGAGAGTTTCAGAGTGTTCAGTAACTCTGAACTGTGTTTCCTCCCACACAGTATTTATTTCCAAGGTACTTAACCACCTTGAAATTTCCTCTCGAGTCTATGAATTAACCTGGTGTTCCCTCCTCGCAGCTTCTCTTCTGACTCCACTTAGTCCAGAAACACGCTCCTTGCGTCAGTTCACAAAGTTTCCTCTCTCTGTCGTGCAGTCCTTGCACTTATCCTAGATAGCCAGACTTAATTCGACACACTCATAGATAGAAAACTGCATCTCTATCCCTGCAGACGATTTCTAACATTCATCTACAATTCAAATGCATGTAAACATTCATAACACAACATCCATTACATAGAAATTGATAACAGGAAAAACTATCATTTTCTATTAATGGTAGAACGTCAAATTACAATAGTGGAGTCTGAGCTACAACTGAGTCTAAACTCTCATCAACCTCCCTAACTTGGCTTACAATGATTTTTCATCCAACTCCAACAACCTCTACCGGGAATACAATACAAAGATTTCTACAAGAGGGGCTCGACGAGCTTCCCTCACAAGCTATACTAGTGGTGTCAAATCACCATTTAATACGCCTATCTAATAGGCAAATCACAATGATGGAAATCTTCTCCAAATCGGATGCATATCCCTCCTACTGTCAACCACTTAATGGCGACCTTATCTCTAGCTTGTGCGAATTCACAACTTGGCTCTTTCAGCTTGTCATCATTAATGCATGGATCACGCTTTTGATTCTCGAGGCAAAATGAGAGGGAGACACCTCTCCCTTCCTTGAATGCACACCATGCGTGTTAATTGACTGGTGTATGCTAAGGTGGAGTGATGCTCCTGCATCACTATGCAACATGTATGACAAAGATTATAAATGAATAAACCACCACATTTGAAGAAGCAACTCGAAAGAAATAATGGAAAGAAGCCATGACAGAAGAACACCAGTCTATCATGAAAAATGACGCGTGGGAAATCGTTCCTAGACCCAAGGAAAAATCAATGGTAACTTCAAAATGGGTCTATAATATCAAACATGCAGTAGACCGAAGCGTGGACAAATACAAGGCAAGGTTCGTAGCTAGATGGTTCTCCCAGAAGGAGGGAGAATATTATGGAGAAACCTTTGCTCCTGTTACCATAAATAATTCTATTAGAGCCATTATGTCTCTTTTTTCTTCCATGGGATGGAGTCTACATCAGATGGATGTAAAGACAAATTTTCTCAATGGAGCAATTGAAGAAGAAGTATACATTGAACAACCTCAAGGTTTTGAAGTACATTCTAGAGACACTCATGTTTGCACATTAAAGAAAGCCCTGTATGGAATGAAGCAAGCTCCAAGTGCTTGGTATGCCATAATTGACAGTTACTTAGTAAGACTTGGTTTCTCTAAGTGTCATGCAGATCCAAATCTCTACTACAAGGTTGTGAACAATGCACCTGTGATTCTACTATTGTATGTCGATGACTTATTCTTGACAGGTGTCGAGTATCTCATCACTCAATGTAAAAAGGAATTAGCTTCAGAGGTTGATATGAAATATCTTGGTTTCATGCACTATTACTTGGGACTAGAAGTATGGCTGAAGCATGGTGAAATATTTCTTGGACAAGGAAAGTATGCAAAAAAGATTCTTCAAAAATTTGGAATGATGAATTGCAAATCCATGGCCACTCCTATGACCACAGATATAATAAAAGTAATAGACTCATATTCTGATCTAGTAGACCCATCCCTATATCGACAATTGATTGGGTCGTTGATGTATCTAGTGAATACTCCACCAAATATTTGCTTTGTTGTAAACACCTTAAGCTAGTTCTAGGTGGAATCAAGACATGAGCATTGGATAGCTGCAAAGCATGTTCTAAGATATATTCATGGGACACTAAACTATGGTTTAAGATACACCTCATCTAGTGATATACAACTTCATGGATTCACAGATTTAGATTGGGCATGGAGTGCAGAAGACAAAATGAGTATTTCAAGGATGTGTTTTAGTATGGGATTTGCTATGATATCATGGTATAGTAGGAAACAAAATTCTGTTGCACTCATCAAAACAAAAGAAAAATATATCGCAGCATGTGAGGCATGTACCGAAGCAGCATGGCTGAGGAAGCTGATTTCTGGACTATTTGATTAGGTACTAGATTCGACCGTAATATACTGCGACAATCAACACTGTATGAGGCTATCAGAACACCCAATGTTTCATGACTGGTCAAAACATATTGAGATCAAATACTACTTTATTCGAGTTAAGGTCTAAGAAGGAGAAGTGAAACTGTAGTATATCTCCACAGATGAGAAGGTAGTAGATATTTTGACAAAGCCTTTGTCCAGGATAAAGTTTGAGTACTTAAGGGAAAAGTTGGAGCTCATGGAGATAACTCCTTTAGTTGAAAGGGAAGAGATGGATCCCTAGGTTAGGAGGGAGCACTGATATATATTATTGATTCATGGGTAGTCATTTTCCAGTTTGGAAAATGGTCTAGGTTGGGTAGTTCCTTTTCAGTCTGGAAAGTGGTTCGATATTTCTGACAGACATGCATTTTCCAGTTTGGAAAATGGTCCAGATCGGACAGTCATTTTCGTAATGAAAATGGTCTGATAGATTGTTGATGTACCATAGACATCGATTCCCCTTGTGGCTAGTGTTGGGGAATGGTCTAAGACAGTCATTCTTCTTGGAAGTCACTCTGAGTAGTGGTCAAGTAGAATGGTCTTCCTCGTCAGGCAGTCATTCTTTTGAAGTTCACAGTTGTGAGCAGTTTCAAAGAATGGTATGCTTTTTAGGTTGGTGCATGACAATCATTTCCTTAGGAAATGGTCCAAACAGTCATTCCCTAGGGAAAACTCATTCTCTCCAGGTTGCACTATGATTAGTGCTGGAGGAATGGCCTAGTTAGGTGAATGGTCTAGGTTTAACAATCAGGGACATGCATTACCTAGGGCAGACTCATTCTCTCTAGGTTTCACTATGATTAGTGTTGGAGGAATGAACCAATTAGGTGAATGATCCAGGCTCATAAATTAGGGACAATTATTCTTCTATGCTTGGGAATAATAGTCCAGATAGCCCATGGTTGATGTTTTATTTTCTAAGGGTAGATACTCTTCCAGATCTCATAGATGTGAGTGGAAGAATGGCCAAGATGACTTAGTTTGTATCATGATATTGTTTATGCAGATTGATATCAGATGATATGATAGTTTTAGAGACTGTATGTCTCTGGACAATAGTTGTATGCCACTGTGGTGGATGTAATCCACTGATAGTGACTGTGGGTCACTGATTAGTAGTCCTGTGATACTGAGAGTGGTTGTGTACCACTGGATAGTAGTTGTATACTACTATGAATAAACACATTAGTGTTCTATTGGATGACATTTTTTTGATTGCAATGAAGACTATCCAGTTGGATAGTGATGATGGTGCTCGTGATTTGATCATGAGATAGCATGTGTGGCTATGTTAATGCTACCAATTGAATGGTTTGTTTGTGCTCAAGACCATTTCCTTTTATACCTCCCTAGATAGGAGGGAGTGTTGATATTATGGTAATTGCGAGAGGTATTAACCTCCACTTGTAACTTTTTACGAGACTATAGTATTCTGGGAAGCAAGAGAAACCCTAAAGCCTTGGACAATAACCCTAGAAGACAAGTTGGCTAAAGAGAATAATTACTATTGAGTTATTATTCCCCAGGAAGAGAAGTCGACCCAGCCAGTCAAGATGGAGTAGTATAAATAGAGGGCGCTAGAGATCATTTGTGACTCAGTCACTCGCAACTGCATAAGACCTGTAGTGCACAAGTTTGGAGAGGAGCTGTAGCTGCAACTGCTGCAAATTGTATTTCGGTTTCTGGCTTGGAATTTTCGCTTGGTCTTTGGTTATCTTTGCTTGGTGCACTAGCCTTGGTTGGCTATTGATTTTCTACCAAAATTATTCTCTCTGTTAAGGTTAAGGTGCTCGGGGGTGGCCTTTGTGCCTATGGTTGGGTGACAATATTTCTATATTGTCTATGGTTAAACAAGCACAACCACTTTTCTAACACTGACAACCCGCCTCTTCAGCTCAAAATACCTAGGTTACTAGTTGAAAACAACTCCAAAGTACATGTATGGATGGTGATGGATGCAAAGAGTCTGTATGACAAGAGTGAGGGAGTTGATAATGAGTGAATGATGGGAGAATGAACAAAATTCCCCAAATATATGTGCATGTTCCCAACTTGACACTTGTCATACCTTGGGCCCACTTGCCCCCCCACTTGGTTCATATGTTCCCGCTCATTAGAAACTTAGGATATATATATATTTATATCCATAATTTATGCTTTGGACTTTTAGGAATATTAATACAATATTCCTTTGGGCTTAATCCCCCTTGGCTTAGCCCATTTCCTAGACTTTTAGCCCCCCTTTCCCTTTTTAGTAGAGTTTATCCCCCCATACTCTTTTGTTTGGTAGGTCTATTGTAGTGATGTAATTTTATTAATATCTAAGTGTGATTACATATTACAAATATAGGCTTGCTGACCTTTTAGCATTCTGGCTCTCCAGCCTAATAACCACGCAGACACTTTGGCCTCAAAAAATATATACGAAGACACTCTGGCCCAAAGTATCTTGGCTCACCATCCTACATGTACATTCCATTTACATTTACAATTGGGGTTTGACCTAGGGGTATTACATTCCCCTCCCCCTTATTTATTCATTGTCCTCAATGCATTATATACACATGTACAATAAAAAACTTCAAAAGTATTCAAAAAGATGCAGGTACTCTTCTCGCATGACATATTCATGTTCCCATGTTTCATCTTTAGGACCGTAACAAGTCCACTGGAATTTTACCAACCCGATTGCTTGATTTGATAGCATCTTGACTTTCCGATCCAATATGCATACCGACTATACTCAGAAGTCTCCTTCTTGCTCCATCTAGATCACATTCCAATCAATTACATGATTAGCATCAAGAACATACTTTTTAAGTAAAGACACATGGAATACATTATGAATGCATATGGATGTAGGTAGTGAAAGCATGTATGCAACAAGGCCAATATTTTCCAAAATATCGAATGTCCCAGAATAACGTACTGCTATATTTGAACAGTTCCCCAACTTTAAGGAACTTCACTTGGCCTTCACTTTCAAGAACACATGGTCACCCACTTTAAACTCTTTGTGAGTTATGCCCTTATCTACATATATTTTCTTCATGTCTTGGGAAGCCTTTAAATTATGCTTTATCTTCATCATTTTTTCTTCCATTTCCCTTAGCAACTCATGCCCAACCATTTCTTTGTCTGTTGGGTTGTCCCAACTCACTGATGTGTTGCATTTTATGCCATATAGTGCCTCAAATGGGTTCATCTTTAAATATTCTTGATACCCATTGTTATAATAAAACTCAACCAGATGTAGATAATCTTCCCAGTTTGATGGTTTATCCATCACATACATCCTCAACATGTCCACGATCACCTGGTTGAATCTCTTAGTTTTCCCATCTTACTCTGGATGATATGCTATGATAAACTTTATATTTGTCCCAAATCCTTTGAATAATCCCTTCCAAAATTTTTATGTGAAATTAGGATATCTGTCAGAAACAATTTCCTTAGGCAGACCATGAAGCCTGAAAATTTCCCTCATGTAAATATTTGCAATGTTTGTTGCCTTATGAGTGAGCTGCACTCGAATAAAGTGAGAAACTTTAGTAAGCTTATCCACCACCACAATGATGGAATCATGTTGTTTGACTGTTTTGGGTAGCTTAGTGATGAAATCAATTGTTACAACTTCCCATTTCCACTCAGGAATGGGTAATGGTTGTAGCAAACTAGTTGGGTGCTTGTTCTCAACCTTTATTTTTTGACATTCCAAACACCTGTCTATATAATCATCCACCCATTTATTCATACCTAGCCAAAAATGTTGTCTCTTGACCGTTGCAATTGTTTTCTGTTAACCTGGGTGCCCAACATAAGGCACATTATGCATCTCTCTTAGTACCATATTTTTCAGCTCCTAGAAATTAGGAACATAAAAACTCTACCTTTGTACAAGAGAATCCCATCCTCCCTTAGCTCATTATTTTTAATTTTTTGCTGCAAATTACCTTGTTGTAATTTTTATTTTGCCTCCACATAGAACTAATTTGATTTTGCAGCTTCCTGAATTATGTCTTTCAAATCAAATTTATACATGCTAATGGTTGTAGCATGCATCTCATGCACTCTCCTGTTGAGTGCATCAACCACCTTGTTCTCCTTTCCTTTGATATACCTTATATGAAAGTCATATTCACTGATAAATTCCAACCATCTACTTTGTTTGGAATTTAAGTTTGGTCATCCAAACAAATATTTCAGACCACTATGGTATCTCCTTAGTTTAAATATTCTTCCCATGATATAGTGCCTCCACATCTTCAAGGCATGCACCATGGTTGCCAATTCTAAATCATGAGTGGCATAATTTCTCTCATGCTCTTTTAAATTCCTTGATTCATAGCATACTACATGCCCATTCTGGCTAAGGATACCTCCAAGTCCTTTCATGCATCATTGCATACACTGGAATCTTCATTTGGATCAACAATCCTCAAAATTGGTGCACTTGTCAACAATCTCTTCAAGTGCCATAGGCTTGCTTCACAATATGTAGTCCACTCAAATCTCACACTCTTCTTTTGAAAAATTGTGATTGGGTGTGAAATATTTGAAAATCCATCTATAAATCTTCTATAGTAACCTTCACGTCCCATAAAATATCTCTCCTCTAAGACATTCTTTGGTGTTGTCCATCCTTCAATGATTCTTATCTTTTTTAGATCCACAACTATCCCTTTCTATGATATGATATGGCCCAAATAATATATCTTACTTTAATAAAATGAGAACTTGATCAACTTTGCATACAACTTGATGCAGGAGCATCGCTCCAAGCCAATAGTGCGCCAGCCAACCAACACATCAAAGCACACATTCGATGGGAGAGAGGCGCAGCCTTCTCGATTTTCAAATTTTGAAATTGTATTAAATGATTGTAAGGCTGGTAGAGCCAAAAATCCATGCATATGCGCATGCTTTAGTAAAGGTTTCCTTAAATAGGTTGTAAGGCTGAGATCTAGATCCGATTTGGACTAGACAACCATTCAATGTAATTGAATGTAAGTTAATGAGAGTTGGTGAGGATGGAGGGAAGCTCTCAAAGAGCCCCCTCATGTAAAAAGATCTTTTTTGGTATCTAGAGTTATTTTTAGAAGGAGAGAAGAGAGTCGAGACTCTGTTGCAGTCCAAGCTTGAACACATTGTAAAGAGGCATTTTCATATTAATACAAAGAGCAGTTTTTCCTGCACATGAGTCTTTATGTGTTTATGAGTTCATGAATGAATGTCTTTATGTGTTGATGATATGTTGTAGATGTATGTTAGGTATGCATTTGCAGGGATAGATAGAATTTACTGTCTGTGAGTTCTTTGATTCCAAGTTTGGGCTCTTTGAGGCTTCATGCAAGAGGTTGCATGATAGAATACTGCAGGTTCTGTGAGCCAGTGCAAGGAGTGCACTTCTAAATTCTGCGGATTCAGACAAAGACATGCCAGGAGGGCGCAGCAACGGAAGTCATTGACTCAAAGAGAAGCCTCAAGGTTGTTGAACACCTTGGAGGTAAGACTGTGCAGAGGGAGGCACAGAGAAGACAAAATTACTGAGAATTATGTGGAAGCTCTGCCAAGAGGGCATTGAGGGAATGCACTGGATGCATTGGAGGGAGAACTCTATTTCGAGTTCGTTGAGAAGACCGAACCATTGTAGGTTTTGTAGAGCTCTGCTGGGAGGGCATCGAGAGAGTACACAGAAGGAACTCTATTATGAGTTCAGAGATAAGAGAAGTGTCACAGGAGGAGACCTTCATAGGGTTTCTGAACACCCTGCAGGCCCAACAAGGAGTGCTTGAGCATATGTTTCCAAAGGGCACTTATATCCTTTCAAGGAGAGAAATTGGTAGAGACATTTAGAGGTTCGAGTAGGATAAGCTCAGGATGGATAACACAGTTGTGTGCAGAGGCTCTGCAAGGTGTGCATTGAGCAGAAGAACACCAGGAGGGTGTGAAGCATTTCTTTGTAAGAAATACTTCGAATTGAGTTATCCGAAAAACTCAGCAGCACAAGGAGTGTGTGAATAAGGACTTGTCTGAAGTTCTTAAGATCAGTAGGAATAGCACAAGAAGTGCACTCAGAGTGAACTTGTCTCAAGTTCAGAAGCTTAGGAGGAACAATGCCTTTGTGTATAGAGCCATAGCTGCAAGGAATCACAGAAGTCGAGACACCTTTTGGTGAGTAAGAGTTTGAAAATCTCAGGAGGGACAACGTCTTTTAGAATGCAGGCGGGAACCGAGGATACAGGCTTCACAGCAGGAGAAAAGGATGAGACCTTTGAAGCATTTGAAGTCTTCCAAGTTCAGGAAGAAACGCAACCTCATGAGGGAGCATAGCTGTCGTTAGATCAGCTGGAGAGGACGAGAATCTGGACCATTAAATCTACATCCAGGAAAGTAGGAGGAGAGTGCACAGGAGAAAGAGATCTGGGCCGTCATATCTGGGTGCATGGACCGATAGCCATCGGATCCAGGAGAAGCTGCATGAGGTTTAACCCTCATATGTGAAGAAGGGAATGAAAGGCCTATTTCGACATTTCGGCTATCAGGAGATACAAAGGGCAAGAGTCGGGACTCTTGACCCATGAAATCCTGAAAGGATCGTGACCGTCCAATAGGAGGACACATGGCGAGTGGTCGAGGTTTCGGGAAATTCCCGAAAGGAGGATTTCAACATTTTGGCTACCGGGAATGCAAAGGGTAAGAGTTCAAAACTCTTGATCCGTGAAATCCTGAAAAGACACAAGCTGTCGGATCAGGAGAGGCTATGAGCCGTTGATCCCAGTTTGGAGTAGAAGACCGACGTTTCGGGGTTTGGTACTTCGGTATTTCGGATATTGGGAGCTCGAAGGGGCAGGGAATTGTTGCATCCAGGATCGTGAAGTCCCGAAATGCAAAAACCTGAAAGCAGATGGAGGAGTAGTGTGGTCACGGAACAGGGTCACATATTTCAGTATTTCAGGATTTGGATTTTCGGCAATCCCGAGGACAAGAGGTCGGGGGCGCTTTGCGCTGGAAATCCTCAAAGTCGTGAAATGCGACATATCTTTGGAGTGGGACAATGGTCATACATTTTGGCAGTTCAGGATTCGACATTTCGGCAATCCCGGGGATAAGAATTCAGGCACTTGACATTGAAAGTCCCGAAGTCACGAAACACGACATACCTTTGGAGTTGGGTTGTGTTCATGGAGGACGCAATCACATAGACTGGAATTTCAACATTTCAGCATTCAGGGGATCGAGGAGCTAGAGGAAATCGATGCCAGGGTTCGTGAAATCGTGAAACCCAAAATTTCCTTTTTCGGAAAAAGGTCGTGGTCATGTCTAGAGGCCGTGTGCAGGTGAAAGCTCACGCCTGGTGCATGTTTGTGTAGGTGGGGTTTTCAAGAAAGGACCTGTGGATCGGATTCATGGGGTTCCAGTGAGGGCCAAAAGAACCATTTCGGTTCTGCGGATCCGAAGGGAGAACGATCCTGTACGGATCTTGGACAAGGGTCAGAGGTTGCGTCACAACTGATGCTCCCTCTGTTGACACAATTTTATTTTTTTTACCCTCTTAACTTGAAACTTCGTCTTTTTCTAGTCATAGAGCTGCCCTTAGTCTTGAAAAGGAGTCAAAAGCCTTTCGATTTTTTTTTTGGGTTTTGGGAATTGGATTTTCACGAGGTATGATCTTTAGTTAGCAATTCCAGAGTCCCTGTGTCGAAATCCTGAAAAGGCTTTATATTAAAGTAATAAAAGAGAAAAAAAAAAGTGGGTGCTATAAATCCTGACGCGTGTTTCATAAATTATCCTTTAGTCATGGCTAATAAAACACTTAAACACGATCAATGATTCATTAATCTTTCACGATTCGGGTTTTTCTTGTATCAAGTGCTATCAAAATATCGATCCTCGAACTTTCAATTCCCGATTTTCTGAACAGTAGAAATTAATTACTAATCTTGATTAATTAAAACATTAACACAAGTGACTAGTGCCTAATTTAATCCCATCGCGATTTCATGATTCAGGGTTTTCTTATGACATACCTCATGGGTACAGGATCCCCGAAATTCCAAAATGCCAAATCACGAATTTTTAACAAAGTTTACAACAAATTTAAGTTAGTTTAAAACGAGATTAATCAAAGACTGGTGGAGACATCCAACAAAATTCAGGGCCGATACCCATAACGTTTATGCCACAACCTCATTAAATGAGTACATGCTCTATGTGGCTATGATGCTATGTAGGCTTTTCGGGAAGAAAAGTCCTACCCATTTCCCTGCAGAATGGGTACCCCTTTTACATGAAGCAGTCGAAGGCTATAGTTTCAATTGGAACAAGATTCTATCAAATAACCTAGCTAAGCAGGTTACAGAGTATCAAACCGTGAGAGCCAAAGGCTGACCAATAGCCTTTTACATATCCACATACATTATGGATGTTATATGTTTCGCGACTCCTTTCCCTTTGATGAATTGGAGTTGGAACCTAACCTGCACTGAACCTATTCACGGACATTATTCTGAGCTATGGGAAGAAAATGCTAAGGATTATTTTTATGAAATTTTTCATTTCGTGGTGATACCAGTGCATCAAATGCTATATGGTTATGCACCCCCCCGCATTTTAGAGTCAATCATAGGAAACCTCAAGGCGGTTGCCGATTGGTTATTTGAGGAGAATTTCTCCTATATCAGGGCTTTCGGATGTTCGACCCCTCCTCATGCACTTTTGAGATTCCTCCCTGATAGACTAGTGTGCAGGGAAGTAGCTCATCATATAGTAACATGTGACATTGGTATAGAGTTGAAGACAACTCAGTAGAAGTTTTGGCCAGTCTTTCCCGTACAGATTGGAAAGTTTTCTCTACTCAACTTGGGTCATTCCAAGGTTGAAGCTGTCGCTCTAGAGGAGGTCAAGCTGGTGGATCTCGAACATAGGAAACATGACCCTTATCAAACAGTGGGGAGCCACATGGATCATTGTGGCATGAAAGCGTTTGAACATGAGGAATCCCCTCGCGATGACATTTTCAAAGGGGTCAAAACCTATGAGTAGGTGTTAGAAAGGGTATATACATTATCATCCGACTTGCAAACCGATCTTATAACCTTCCAGAAACACAGACGAAGTGGTTTTCCCAAGGTATTTCAGGGTGAAGCAACGACGCCTCCACTAGAACAAGAAAACATTTTCCCAGGCTTTGGACATAAAGCACAAGATAAAGAAGATATCGAGAAAAATCCAAAGGGGGCCGAAGGATCTTCACAAAACAAAGAAGTCCCACAGACAGAGAATCCAAGAGCAAAAATAGAAAGAAGGTCTGGGACACCTCCCGATTCCAATCAATCTACCCCCCTTCATCATCTACTATTCATGTTGATACCCTCAAGACAACAGGGGAAATAAAATCCACAAAGTTGGGTAATCCCAGCACTTCCTTGAACCCTTTACAGTCTACTTTTGGGCTCCCTCAGATAGGAGTCATATATGCTAGTGACCTTGACCCTATCTCCAGAGAAGAAATACCTCCCTCTGATTAGTTATTCAGTAAAAAGAGGAAGGTTGTATTAAAGAAGAAGATGTAGATGAGAGAAGGTGGTATGGTAAAGAAACACAGGGTGTTGGTAGATGGGAAAAACTTGGAAGAGGGAGATTTCGCTATAGAGGTAGTAGGCTCCATGGGAGCTCTGGCAACAACAAATCTATTCATTGTTGACAATATGAGAACAAGGTTGAAACATAGTAACCACAGGATAGTCCAGTTGCAAAACCAACTAAAAGATACCGAAAATAATATCAAAGAAGAAATACATAAAGGTCTATAACATGCCAGAGTTGTTGACAAGCAAGAAATTCAATCGCTTACGTCAAGTCTAGACAAGATGAACGAGAATATGCAGACTATCCAAATAGAGGTTACTCGGTAAGAAGAATTAGTAAGACAACTACAGGTTAAATTTAATTCAATGAAGGGCTAGGTTATAGATTTGAAAATGTTTTAGGACCAGTCACTAGAAATACATGCAAAAATAGAAGCTGAGAAACAGAGAGTAATCTCCCAAGTAGAGATTATTCAGAATTATTTTCAGGAAGTAAGCAAAGCTCTTGATAAAGTTATTTAAAATAAAAAAAAACCTAAAGCAACAAGGGCCACTTTTCAAAAGGCAGTTATTTGTTTAGAAAACGAAGAAGTATCAAAAATTCCAAATCTTTTTGTCACAGAGCAGATCAGAGGCGACATCATGCTCAAAGTGTGGGAAACCAACATAGCAAAAAACAAGAAAATAACCAAAGAAATCAAAGACGATTGCGAATAAATATTTGATTTGTTGGACAAGGAATCATTAGGTATTGGAAGGGACAATTGCACTGGGCAATTATGACAAATAAACATTGTAAGACACCAATTGAATTTCAAAGAGGGTTTGAACGAAATTCAGATGGAAATTTCAGACTTAAAGGAAATGGATGTTACCCTAATAGACAAGTGGCTGGTGAAACCAAAATTAAAATTCCAATCAATTAAGTTTGCTGGTAAGGGGATTGAATATCGGCTTCCAAAAATTCAGAGAAAATTTTATTTATTCGAAGAAAAGGATTTTCCAAAGCCTCCTAGAAACTTTGTGCACTTTCTGGAAAAGTGTGTTAAATGTATTGGGTCAAAAGAAGGAGATACTTCAATAAAACAATGAAGTATCATTTTGAAATCTTATATTATCGAGACGATAGAAAACTAAAAGATAATCATGCAAACAGTTGAGGTTTTCATTTTTTGTAAATGTTTGCCCCTAGGAGTTAGGAAAGCACCAACTATCAATGTATTGGGGATCTGGTATAAGTATAATTTGAGGAGACTAAAATAGGGGGGTTTTTTCTGGGCGTATTCTAAAGAAGAGATTGAATATATTTTTGAATTAATACAAATACAGATTGAAGATTCCAGATCTGGTCAAGTTTGAGTTATGTGCTTCTCTGTTGTTTCATATTTTTCACATATCTTTTTGATGAATGCTTAACTGCAATTTAGTACAACCTCTACTGTGGAAATAAATTATTCTTGCAATTTAATCATTTATAATTTTTATTCTGTATCAGCTATCAGCAGGTACAAGACATGTAAATGTTTTAGATTTCAATATCATATGCTTCATTAAGATTTTTTTCCTAACTTTTTCTTCTTCTTTCACAAAGTGAGATTCCTCTCTAATTGGTGCCTCACCTTGTTCAACAACTTTATGTTTTCTTTTCATTTCATGCATATTCCCTTTTCAAAATTTAACTCAGATACCAGAAATGGCCTTTAGTTTCATCATACTGTTAAGTCAAGGTTTTGAAATTCTTCTTACATATTTTGAAACAAAAATAGAAAAACCCTAAAAGAAAGCACCAGATTACATATTTTCAGTATTTATCCCTCATGACTGTACCTGTTACAAGATAGCCCAATATCGAACCTGGACTATCAGATCAAATGAGAATTACCCTAAATTTATTTAACACCATCTTATAGACAAAAAATAACCGGGTTGAGTTAGATCGTTCATGGGCAACAATTGAAAGGGATATTAGTATCCAGGAAAACTGGGAAGCTCGACAGAGACAGTTAAGAAATCAGCCATAGCCCTGTTCGTATAACTGACTTTTATTTCCTTAACTTTCTCTATCTTTTTGGATGCCTTGATGGTATACTTTAGGGCCTTAAAGTATAAACTTAGGAACAACATCTTTTTGGCACCGTTGCCGGGGAACGAAGAAACAAAATTTTTCCTTGGGAAGAACGACATTGACATTTTCTATCTTTGATAGTGAAAAAATATTGAGAACCTTCTAAGGCTACCCTTATCTTTCACTTTGCGACTCCACGAAAAGTAAGTTGGCTTTTAACAGAAAGAATACCAGGAGAAACCCAGACGACAAACAGACTTCGCATGTTCCCAATCTAAAAAAAATCTTAAAATTAAGAAGATATCTTAAACAAACTGTATCATCGACGAATAAGTTTTATCAACCTAAAATTACACAGTCGAATACTAAAAGTCATCTCGAAGAATCTAATATCCCGCCTCCTTGCGAGGAATTACCTGTCGATAGGATCGTGGCCCTTGAGCCTAGTTTGATTTTACCTGATATTAAAACTAAAACTTTCCCAACTGTTTCTTTCACTAATAGAGGGAAAATATCCATCTCACTTCCCACTTCGATTGACACCTTCTCACTTCACGAAGATCATTTTCATATCTCTCATAACTCCTATGATTATCCTATATATCTCGATTCGACTCCTATTGATTCTCCTTTATATTCACCTTGTGAGTATGAAGAAGCTAGTCCACTTTTCCCTAGTTCTCCTTCCTCAAGTTTCTTGTCTCATGATAATCATTTTCTTGAAACCCTTCCTTATAGTCTCCAAGTGTCAACCTCTAAGTCATCAATGGATGCGGCCGAAGGAGGCGCTGCTGGAGGAGGAGCAGGCCGCCAAGTACCACCCCCTAAAATCTTTGTAAAGGTGGTTGCCAGATATGCTCCTTTGGTCCTCCCTATTCCCCTCCATGACTTACCTGAAAACTACATGAAGAATCTATCGAAATTCATAGGAGAGGGTGATTTGACTGCAGCCGAACACATCAATTTCTTTGATTAATTCACTGACATCCTTGGACTCGAACATGAATATATCTACTCGAGACTCTTGGTTTAGAATTTTGAAGGTCAAGTAAGAACCTGGTTCTGAGGTCTAGCAACATGATCTATACCATCATATGAGGAACTTGAAAATGCTTTTATTAGACAGTGGGGGGAAGGGAAATGCCATCTCTATTATCTAACTGAATTTGGGGCTCTGAGAAAGAAATACTATGAATCCGTTCTCGAGTTTAACGAAAGGTTTAATAAATTGTATAATAATATCCTAGCCAAGGTCAAACCCTCCCAACCTACAGTGAAAGTAACCTTCGCTGGAGATTTTGATCCTGATTTCGCCCTCTTATTGAGGGAGAGGAGACTAGTAGACCTCACTAAAATTCAAGATGATGCCTTAGAAATTGAATCAAACATGATGGCATCATGAAAGTTGAAAACCAAATTTGAGTCTGGAAAGAAAGAAACTAGAAGATACAGAGAACAAGGGGGACCCTCTGGATCAGGAAGATCTTCGGAAGACAAAATGGATGACATGGAAATAATAATCAAAGAATTGTCAAATAAGATCTCAAGAATGGAACTAGATCAAGCAAATAATGAGCATTTTCCCAAAAAGGATTTCAGGAGGAATCCTAACCCTCAAAATCCACCAAGACAAATTAAGAATGAGGATCAAAAAATCCAAACTCCCTTTAAAAGAGAAAACTTTATAAGAGGAGAAGATGCGGAAGATTTTGAGGAACTAGAATAATACATAAATAATCTTGGTGATGACTGCCTACAACCTTATACAATGAGACAATATTATGAAAAATCTTTAACTACAGAACATAGATCTGCGAATAACAAGAACAAAAGTTTTATAGAAGATCCAACCTATCATAGGAATCACAAACAATATAATGTTCAAAATACGCCAAAAGTACAATCTAAGGCCTAGAAACAAGAGCCTCACAACTCCCCCAGTGAAAAAGATCCTACCGAGGTGCAAAACAGATGAGGTAGTTTCGAAAAACGCTGAAAAGCAGACTATAAAAACTAAAACCACTGATACATAGCCTACCAAGACAAAGTTAGCAGACATACCAGCTGTAAACACTCAGAAAGTAGAGGTTCATGAAACTGAAACAAAAATCTCACAACAAAGGAAAGATGAAAAGAAAGGGCTAGAAACCCAAACCATAGTGATCGACAAAACTGTAGGAAGTTTTAATCTGGAAAATGAAATAAATAAAATCAAAATTGCTATACCCCTCGTCGAACTGGCAAAAAACCCAATATACAGAAAAGAAATCGCTAAATTAATTAGTTTTTTAGAAAATGAAATCCATACCAATGTTATAAATCTAGAAGATGACAAACCTAACATAATTTTCGACCCACATTTCGAAGGTGCCAAAGACACAGTTGCCCCTTTCTATATCACGCTGACTGTGTATGATCACCTGCTCCATAATTGCATGTTAGATTCTGGAGCCTCTCACAATGTAATGCGTAAATCCATTATGGATAGACTTGGTCTTGAAATCACCAGACCTTACGGAGATTTATATTCATTTGATTCAAGAAAGGTTAAGTGTATAGGCACGATAAAAGAATTAATCGTTAATCTTGCACAGATACCTGCAAAAAGTGTTCTAATGTATGTGGTCATCGCTGATATACCCCTGAATTGCCGTATGCTCTTATCCAGGTCTTGGGGCGCTAATCTTGGAGGATCCCTCCAACTTGACATTACGTATGCCATGATCCCAGTCTTTGGAGGACAGTTCACACACTTATACAGAGAAACCAGATTAGTGTTTACGGTAATTGATCCACTTAACCCAAATAACTACCCAGTTTATATTGCAAATCAGGATCTAGGAAATTTTATTTTATCTATTGATGATGATATTGATGTATGTATAGAATAAAGTTGTACAGAAAATAAGAAAGAAAAAGAACAAATAAAACAAGATGTATATAGCACTGGCGTCTGGAAAATGTTTTTTGATGGTGCCTCATCTTATTTTGGGGCAGGAGCAGTGGTGATTTTTGTGGCACCTGGTGACAAATTCGTTATACCTTTCTCTTATAGGTTACAGTGGAACATTGACCACACTAATAATGTATGCAAGTATGAAGCTTTAGTGTTAGGATTAGAAGTTGCCAGAAGAATGAAAATTAAAAACTTGGAAGTCTTTGGCGATGCAGAGTTAATTGTGAAACAGGTAAATCGTCAGTACCAGACCAAACATCCTAGGCTAAGGTCTTACCAAAATTGTGTTTGGGATCTGATCGAAAACATTTTCTCCTTTGTTAATATTCACTACATCCCAAGAACAGAAAATCAACAGGCATATGCTTTATCCAAAGCAGCTTCAACATTCACACCTCCCACTGCTTTCAAACTAAAGTACAATATACAAATGAGACATAGGCATTCCATATGGAATAACATACAACATTGGCAAGTTTTTGAGGATGAAGAAAAACTCCAGAAATTTTAGAAACAGTAGATGACTTTGCCGAAACGCATGCCGACCAAGAAAACCAGACTGACCCTATTTGGATCATGCAGGAAGGCGAAGACCCCCAAAAGTTCCAAGATAAAATCGCTAACCATCGAATGCTTGTTTTAAAAAATAATCAGATAACTAAGGGTCTAATCCCCTTAGAAATTCTATTCAACCATGATGACATCCCTTTGAAGTCCACCTTACAACGTTAGCCAAAGGAGGTCGAGGATTGCGATATAGGTACCAAAGAAAATTCTAGGTCGGTGAAATTATCTAAATATCTATCTCCGGAAATCAAAAGTAAGTATGATGAGTTTCTTAGACAATATAAAGACATTTTCACTTGGTCTTATGACACTACTATAATGGAACATAAAATTCCTTTGAAACCAGGCGTCAAACCTTTTAAGAAAAAACTTAGGTAGATTAACCCTATCCTACTACCGGTAATAGAAAAAGAATTCAAAAAACTCTTGGACGCCAAAATCATTGTCCCACTGAGATACTCTGAGTGGGTAGCCAATTTAGTCCCAGTGAGAAAGAAAAATGATGAGATCAGACTGTGTGTAGATTTTAGAAACCTGAATCGATCATCACTCAAGGACAATTACCCATTACCTAAGATGGATCATGTTTTAGAAAAATTAGTTGGAGCTAACAAAATGTCTATGATTGATGGTTTTTCAGGGTACAATCAAATTGCAGCACATCGAGATGACAAAGAAAAAACTGCGTTCACTACCCCTTCGGGTACCTTTATGTATGAAAAAATGCCTTTTGGTTTGATTAATGCAGGGGAAACTTTCCAATGAGCCATGGATATCACTTTCGTGGGTGAAAGAGATAAGTTCATCATTATCTATCTTCATGACCTGACTGATTTCTCTAAATCTAATGCAAAACATCTAATACACCTCAAACAAACTTTTGAGAAATGTCGCAAATTTGGTTTGTCACTTAATCCCAAGAAATCCCATTTCACAATGCAAGAAGGTAAAATTTTAGGTCATATCGTGTCTAGAGATGGAATCAAAATCGATCCCAAAAGGGTCGAGGCGATAGATACCATAAATATTCCTAGAAACGTAAAATAAATTCAGTCTTTTTTAGGAAAAATAAACTTCTTGAGAAGATTCATCCCTAACTTTGTCGAAATTGTAAAATTGATTACATATATGCTTAAAAGGAACAGTGAAGTGAAGTGGACAAATGAAGTAAAGTGTCGTTTCAACGTATCAAGAAAGTAATAAGCGAAGCACCAATCTTGGCAAGCCCAGATTACACAAAAGAGTTTTTTATTTTTTATTTTGCCTCTGAACATACAATCACAACTGTATTGTTACTGAAAAACGAGGAAGGTTTTGAGCAACCTATTGCATTTTTTAGCATAAGTCTCAGAGACGCTGAGCTGAAATATGACATATTAGGAAAACAAGCTTATGCAATGGTCAAAGCTCTCAAGGCTTTTAGAACTTATGTGTTGCACTCAAAGATCATTGATTACGTGTTGTCATGCTTCGTTAAAGATATCTTGGTACAACTGGACAACGGCGGAAGAAGAGGCAGGTGGCTAGCTAAAATCTAGGAGTTCGACCTGGAAGTCAAACCAAATAAAATTATCAAAGGTCAGGGTTTAGCCAAACTACTAGCTGAATCATATCTAAAAGCACTTGGGATAAATCAGCTACAAGAGAACGAGGGATTTCTAGAAATAGATGAGCTTGATGTGACTGCACCCACAACTGAGATTCAAGGCAAGTTATCTACTTCAGTCTGGTACCGAGATATCGTTTCTTACCTACTGACCCTTCAATGTCCCAGTGAGTTAACCCCATCTAAAACTAGGACACTAAAGTTACATGCTATAAAGTATTGTGTCATACACGGTAAATTGTATTGCAAAGACCCCTTAGGTTTCCTGCTAAGATGCTTAGTCGAGACCGAAACATAAATGGTTATAGATGAATTCCATGAGGGAGTGTGCAGAGGGCACCATGCTTGGTAGGAAATGGCTTATAAAATATTAAGAGCTGGGTATTACTGGCCTAAATTGTTCATGGATGTGAACACTAAAGTCTGAACTTGTACTCCTTGTTAGTTTTTTTATAGGAAAACATAAAGTCTCAGCTTTACCTTTAGTTCTGGTTAAAACCGAAGCTCCATTTCAACAATGGGGTCTTCATTTCATTGGATAAATTCACCCACATTCCAACGCACAAAACAAGTGGATTCTAACTGCTACAGACTATTTCACTAAATGGGTGGAAGCTATTCCCACGAGAAATGCAATTGACTCAGTAGTAATCGGTTTCCTAGAAGAAAATATTTTATCCAGGTTTGGTTGTCCCCCAAAGATAGTCACCGATAATGCGCAAGCATTTAAGTTAATGGTCGTGATAAGCTTTTGCCAAAAATACAACATCATACTAGGACACTCCACAATTTACTATCCACAGGGTAATGGTCTAGCTGAATCATCTAATAAAAGTCTGATTATTGCGATCAAAAAAGTTTTGACTGAAAACAAGAAAGCATGGCATATCCATTTAAAATATGCTCTATGGGCTAACATGATAAGTACGAAAAGATCAATTGGAATTTGCCCTTTTCAGATGGTATATGGCACTGACGCCATTTTACCAATAAATCATGCTCTGCCCATAATGAAACTTTGGCAAGATTCAAATGAAGAACCCAACGATGTTACCAGGAGGATAAACCAGCTAGTTGAAGTTCAACAAAACATGGCCGAAGTAAATGAAAGGTTACAGAGATATCAGGATAACATGAAGGCCTTATTTGATCAAAAAGAAAAAAGATAGATATTTCCTCCCTGACGATCTGGTCCTGAAATGGGAAGCCAGGAAAGAAGGCATTGGTAAACATGGCAAGTTTGATCCGATCTGGTTTGGTCCATATAAAATTTCGGTTTCTGAGGGAAAAAATGTTTTTTCATTAGAAAATCTCGATGGAAACATTCTCAACGCCCATGTAAATGGGTGGCATCTTAAACACTTCATGCATTAATGTGTTTTTGAACTCTCATTGTACATGCCGGTTTGTTTTCATGCTTACTTTATAGTTCCATTTCTTTTGGTAAGTTTTTATTTTTAAATCTATAAAGATTCCAATATATATATATATATATATATATATATATATATATATATATATATATATATATATATATATATATATATATATATATAATTTTGATTCATGAGAGTTCCTGACAATTATTATGTTATTTATTTCACAGGAAAGTTGCTGACGAACCAAGAGACTAGAAATGCTAAAAAGGTGATAGGCACAGATACATATATTAAAATCTTCCAATGAAAAAGGTAATAAATTAATAACCTTTTTGGTTGGCAACATAGGATTTACTAAGGTATGAGATTATGATTTGAAAATTCAGGCTAAATTACCCTAAATGATACAAATGAATAAATCATTAGTTCAATTGATGTTAATATTATCACCGAAATTTTCAAATATGGAAGTAAAAAGAAAGGGAGGACTTAAGGAAAAATTATAAAAGCTAACTGAGAAAATCTTTAAGAACGGTCATGTGTGCAGTAGTTTTTCCTGAATCCCCTTACTTTCCCCTTAGTCACAATAAAGTCTGCTTCTCGCTTGAACCTGGATGTTTTATCATAAGTTTCTTAAAAAAAAAGAAAAAAAAAGGGGTCTCACTTTGGTTCTGAAGGTTCTCAAACAAACCTTCAAAAACGAGAATAGGTTGAGTTTATAGTTCTTTAACTTTCGCTGAACCATAAGTATGTCTAGGTTAATCCTAACCTTATTAGCCTTCCTAATAGGAATAAACTGATTGGTTTTGCTCAAGGAAATTCCTTAAAAAATATATATGTCAAGAAGTTTCCTTTAAGAATTTCCCTGAAGCCAATGATGTTTGAAGGCAAGAGAGAAGATTATGTACAGAGCTATTTAAGTGAGTTAACATGCCTCTGTTGTTAAAAATTTCAAGCAGATATTTTCCCGAGTATATTACATATTGATTGATTGCCCCCACTTCATATTAAAAAGTACATACAAACATATGGTGAAAGGAAATTCAATATTGATTGCCCCCATCTAGTCCAAAGAGATGAAGAAAGGAAATTCATTATATTGATTGCCCTCATCTCAACATTTAAATGCTAGAAAACAATGAAGTGGTGAAAGAAAATTCAATGTGGGAAGTCTGATAACTTCACCAGGGTACTGAACAAGCTCGCTAGCAGTGAAGCAATATCTTTATATCTGATAAGGTTGTTATACATGAATTACAAGACGCTGTGGTAACTTTTCTTCTTTCAGCTGGATTCACATTATAGGTTCCTGGGATCCCCTAATTTGACACATTGAAATCACTTGACCTTGATGCAAACAGAATCAGGTGAAACCTGGTAGAATGGTTAATTTGGTTTTTATTATCTTACACAGATCTGAGGTCAGTTTAAGAAAAGGAATTTTATTGAGAAACTAACTCGAGAACATCAGATGTTTTATTTTTGAAGAATTTTCAAAATCAAATGAAGAGATCCTAAAATTATGTTGCCATTTTTCTCTTGGTTTGTTTCACAAAGTTGAATTCTTGACCCCATTTACCCAATGAAGGCACTTGGTCTACATGTTCTTCTTGTCCCACAAGGAAACGAGATCCCTAGATGGAGCCTAATGTTGACACGAAGTTTATTTTTTTTTACCCTCTTAACCTGAAACTTCTCCTTTTTCTAGTCATGGAGTCACCCTTAGTCTTGAAAAGGAGTCAAAAGCCTTTCAATTTTTTTTCAAATTTCGAGATTCGGATTTTCACGAGGTATGATATTTAGTTATCAACTCCAGAGTCCCGGTGCCGAAATCCCGAAAAGGCTTTATATTGAAATCGCCGATATGCAGTAGTATTAATAACGGACAAATGAAGATATTTTTCGACATAAAGGCGTATCTCTAGGCATATATTCCTAATTTAAACATTAATTCCTTATCGCCTGTGTCAGTACGCTCATTGTAAGACAAGTTAAAGATTAATAAAGGTTCCGTATTTCAAATTTCGTTCTTGTTTTTTACAATCAGGAGCGAGTTGCATTTATCCAGGCTTATATATTTTTCCTTTGTAAATAGGTTTTCAGTCCAGCGCGAACATTATGGAAACTAGAAAGGCACCTAAGAAAAGTGAAGAAGCAGTTGGAATATCAAGCCCGGAAGGAGATGTCATATCTGATACTACATCACATGCCATTGATTCCATCAAATCTTGGAGGCAAATTTTCGAAGCCTTGGACTACGAAATCAAGAATTTTCCCGATGATTATGAAAACAAACTCTGGGACATAGCAGAGTCCGAACTTCACAAAGTAGCTACGCACCCATGACTCATGACATACAATGATATGATCAGTTGGGATTTAGATAAGACATACGTGCAGACGAGAAGCATTTTGGACAGCCAAGGGGTCGTCGTCAGCTCTTTCAGACCAGAGCATATACAAGTAATGTACAAACTGTCTCCCAATTCTAAGTACATTTATAATAAAGAGTTTGTAAGTGAATTTGAAAGGAAAGAATGTATAGAGGCAGATCAAACATACCCCAGCATAATCAAAGATTGGTGGAGACATCCAACAAAATTCAGGGCCGATACCCATAGCGTTTATGCCACATCATTATAAATGAGTACATGGTCTATGTGGCTATGATGATATGTAGGATTTTTGGGAAGAAAAGTCCTACCCATTTCCCTGCAGAATGGGTACCCCTTTTACATGAAGCATTCGAAGGCTATAGTTTCAATTGGAACAAGATTCTATTAGATAACCTAGCTAAGCAGGTTACAGAGTATCAAACCGCAAGATCCAAAGGCCGATCAATAGTCTTTTACATGTCTGCATTTATTATGGATGCTATATGTTTCACGACTTTTTTCCCTTTGATGAATTGGAGTTGGAACCTAACCTGCATTGAACCTATTCACGAATATTATTTTGAGTGGTGGGAAGAAAATGCTAAGGATTATTTTTATGAAATTTGTCATTTCATGGTGATACCGATGCATCAAATTCTATATGGTTGTGCACCCCCCCCGCATTTTAGATTTGGTCATAGGAAACCTCAAGGCGGTTGTCGATTGGTTTATTGAGGAGAATTTTTCCTATATCAGGGTTTTCAGATGTTCGATCCCTCCTCATGCACTTCCGATATTCCTCCCTGACAGACTAGTGTGCAGGGAAGTAGCTCATCATATAGTAACAGGCGACATTGGGATAGAGATGAAGATAGCTCAGAAGAAGTTTTGGTTAGTCTTTCCTGTACAGATTGGGAATTTTTCGCTACTCAACTTGGGTCATTCCAAGGTTGAAGCTGCCACTCTAGAGGAGGTCAAGCTGGTGGATCTCGAACATAGGAAACATGACCCTTATCAAACAGTGGGGAGCCACATGGCTCACTCTGTCATGAAAGCGTTTGAACATGAGGAATCCCATCGTGATGACATTTTCAAAGGGGTAAAAACCTATGAGGAGGTGTTAGAAAGGGTATAGACATTATCATCGGACTTGAAAAACAGTCTTATAACCTTCCAGAAACATAGACGAATTGGTTTTCCCAAGGTATTTCAGGGCGAAGCAATGACGCCTCCACGAGAACAAGAAAACATTCCCCCAAGCTTCGGACAGAAAGCGCAGGATAAAGCAGATACCGAGAAAAATCCATAGGGGGTCGAAGAATATTCACAAAACAAAGAAGTACCACAGATAGAGAATCCAGGAGAAGAAACAGAAAGAAGGTCTGGGACACCTCTTGAGTCTAGTCAATCTACCCCCCTTCATCATCTACTATTCATGTTGATACCCCCAAGACAACAGGGGAAATAAAATCCACAGAGTTGGGTAATGACATCACTTCCTTGACCCCTTTACAGTCTACATTTGGGCTCCCTCAGATAGGAGTCATATATGCTAGTGACCTCGACCCTATCTCTAGAGAAGAAATACCTCCCTCTAATTACTTCTTCAGTAAAAAGAGGAAGGTTGTATTAAATCAGGAGATGTATGTGAGAAAAGGTGGTATGGTATAGAAACACAGGGTGTTGGTAGATGGGAAAAACTTGGAAGAGGGATATTTCGCTAAAGAGGTAGTAGGCTCCATGGGAGCTCTGGCAACAACAAATCTATTCACCGTTGACAATATGAGAACAAGGTTGAAATAGAGTAACCACAAGATAGTCTAGTTGCAAAACCAACTAAAAAATACCAAAAAAAATATCAAAGAAGAAATAAATAAAGGTCTAGAACAGGGCAGAGCTTTCGACAAGCAAGAAATTCAATCGCTTAAGTCAAGTCTAGATGATATGAACGAGAAGATGCAGACTAGCCAAATATAGGTTATTCGGCAAGAAGAATCAGTAAGACAATTACAAGCTAAATTGAATTCAATGAAAGGGCAGGTTATAGATTTGAAAATTTTCCAGGACCAGTCACTAGAAATACATGCGAAAATAGAAGCCAAGCAACAAAGAGTAATCTCCCAAGTAGAGATTATTCAGAATTATTTTCAGGAAGTAAGCAAATCTCTTGATAATGTTATTTTTAAATAAAAAGAAGCTAAAGCAGCAAGGGCCACTTTTCAAAGGGTAGTTGTATGTTTAGAAAACAAGAAGTATCGAAAATTCCAAATCTTTCTGTCACAGAGAAGATCAGAGGTGACATTATGCTCAAAGGGTGGGAAACCAACATAGCAGAAAACAAGAAAATAGCCAAAGAAATCAAAGACGATTGTGAATAAATCTTTGATTTGTTGGACAAGGGATCATTAGGTATTGGAAGAGACAATTGCACTGGGCAATTAGGACAAATAAACATTGTAAGACACCAATTGAATTTCAAAGAGGGTTTGAACGAAATTCAGATTTAAATTTCACAGTTAAAGGAAATGGATGTTACCCTAATAGACAAGTGGTTGGTGAAGCCAAACTTAAAATTCCAATAAATTAAGTTTGCTGGTAAGGGGATTGAAAACTGGCTTCCAAAAATCCAGAGGAAATTTTATTTATTCGAAGCAAAGGATTTTCCAGAGCCTCCTAGAAACTTTGTGCACTTTCTGGAAAAGTGTGTTAAATGTGTTGGGTCAAAATAAGGAGATACTTCAATAAAACAATGAAGTATCATTTTGAAAGCTTATATTATCGAGATGATAGAAAACTAAAAGATAATCATGCAAACGATTTAGGTTTGCATTTTTTGTAACTGTTTGCCCCTAGGTGTTAGGAAAGCACCAACTATCAATGTATTGGGGATCTGGTATAAGTATAATTTGAGGAGACTAAAATAGGGGGGGATTTTTCTGGATTTATTGTAAAGAAGAGATTGAAGATATGTTTGAATTAATACAAATAAAGATTGAATATTTTAGATCCGATCAAGTTTGAGTTATTTTCTTCTCTGTTGTTTCATATTTTTCACATATATTTTTTATGAATGCTTAACTGCAATTTAGTACAACCTCTACTGTGGAAATAAATTATTATTGCAATTTAATCGTTTACAGTTTTTCCTCTGTATCAGCTATCAATAGGTACAAGACCTTTAAATGTTTTAGATTTCAATATCATATGCTTCATTAAGAGTTTTTCCCTAACTTTTTCTTTTTCTGTCACAAAGTGAGATTCCTCTCTAATTGATGCCTCACCTTGTTCAACAACTTTATGTTTTCTTTTCCTTTCATGCATATTCCCTTTTCAAAATTTAACTCAGATACCGGAAATGACCTTTAGTTTCGTCATAATGCTAATTCAAGGTTTTGAAATTATTCTTACATATTTTGAAACAGAAATAGAAAAACCCTAAAAGAAAGAACCAGATTACATCTTTTCAGTCTTTATCCCTCGTGACTATACCAGTTACAAGACAACCCAATATCAAGCCTGGACTATTAGATCAAATGAACATTGCCCTAAATTTATTTAACACCATCTTACAGACAACAAATAACTGGGTTGAGTTAGAACCTTCATGGGAAACAATTGAAAGGGATATTAGTATCCAAGAAAACTGGGAAGCTCAACAGAGATAGTTAATAAATCAACCATATCCCTCTTCGTATAACTGACTTTTCTATCCTTAAATTTCTCTATCTTTTTGGATGCCTTGACGTTATATTTTAGAGCCTTAAAGTATAAACTCAGGAACAACACCCTCAATACTTGTAGCACTCTTCTTAAGTGTTTCTCGTGCTCTTCTTCAGACTTAGAAAAAATAAGTATGTCATCCAAAAATACAATGAAAAACGTATCTAAGTAATCTTTGAAAATGCCATTCATTAAACACATGAAGAAAATTGGTGCAATTGACAACCCAAATGGCACCATTGTGAACTCATAATGGCCATAGCTCATTCTGAAGGTTGTCTTGCTAGTGTCTTATTCTTTAATCCTCACTTGATGATATCGTGACCTGAGGTTAATTTTGGAGAATATTTTTGCATCTTTTAGCTAATCAAAAATATCATCTATCCTTGGAAAAATATACTTGTTCTTCATAATCACCTTATTTAGTTTCCCGAATTCAATGCAAAGCCTCAACATTCCATCCTTCTTTTTCACAAATAACACTGGGGAACCCATGACACACTTGGGCGTATATACCCCTTCTTCAAAATCTCCTCGAGCTTTATTTATAATTCCTTTAGTTCTAGTGTACTCATTCTATAGGTATTCTTGGACACTAGGGCTTCTCCAGGCATCAGATTGATAGAGAAATCAATATCTCTCTTGGGTGGAAATCCCAGTATTTCTCTACATACATCTTCAAACTCTTTTAGGACATCATAGTCTTCAATGCTTGGAATTGTATCCTTAGGTGTCTCTTCCATATGTGCTGCAAATAATTGACATCCTTTCCTGAAGCTTCTTTTCAACTGCAAGGATGAAACTTCTTTGAAAGTGACTACCTTGGGAATACCTTGAACTATCCTCAAATTCCCTTCTTCATCCAAACAAGTGAATTAATTATTGTAACATTCTAGGAAAACACGATGTTTGTCCAACCTATCCATACCAATTAGGAAATCATATGAACCTAAAGGTACGATATTCAAATCTTCCCTTGTGCTTGGTACATTCATGTCCATTGGACATTCCTTAACCATATCATTAATTCTCCTTTTAGCTCCTATAGCCAGATGCACCAACCAAGATTTCCCAATATTTCTTCTTGGAAAATGAAATCTTTACACCATCTTAGGATCTAGATAACTATGTCTAGCTCCTGAATCAATTAAAATAGAAATGTGTTGGTCATTAATCTTACCTTCCACTTAAATCATGTGATACTAAAAATCAACTTTCTTGTTATCTAGGGTTGCATAGACCCTAGGTACATTTCTTCCCATGTCCTCGATTGTATCATCTTTATGTACATTGTGAACAATCCTCGTTTTTCATCTCTATGAGAGAAATCCTTGTACATGTGATCTCCCTCACAAACACAACATTTCATAGGTTGCTTCATTGGTCTCTGCCCCATTTTTTCTGTCACTATGATTCTCATTGAAAGTTGGTTGTCCCCGAGGATTATTTCTGAAGAATGGTGGCTTGGTCCCCTTCTTCCTCTACTCCATCTTTCCTTTCTTCTTGTCTTCCCAAGTCTTTTGAAAAGTTGGTCTTCCTCTATGCTGATCATATAGGCATTTATCTTTCCTTATGGTTTATTCTAGTGTCTTGGGATCATCAAACTGTATCTTATCACTAAAAATTGATGGCAACCCACTCAAGTACCTTTGAATCTTAACTTGTTCATCCTTGATGAAAGAAACATATTTTAGCAGCTCTAATAATTTTCTTTCATACTCATCTATGGTCATACTCCTAAGCTTGATTTCAAAGAACTCCTTCATCTTCCTATCATAATAATTCTTGGTCAAGTGCTTCTTTTTAAAATACCTCTTGATCAACTCCCTCCAACAAATTTCTTCTCATCAATGTGTTGCACTTGCACAAACTGATCCCACCACATTGATGCTTTCCCTTTGAGACGATATATTTTAATTTTCACTTCTTACTGCGAGGAGTAATTATGTAACTGAAAGTAATTCCTCATTCCTAAAAGCTAAGTCTCTGCATTCTCATCTTTCTTGTGCTCACCATCAAAGGTAGGAGGCTTTATCTTATTCATTTCTCCTTGTATTTCATCCACTCCATAACTTCTATTATGATTTCTGACATGAGATGGACTTGAATTATTGTGTGCTCTCCTAATTGAATTCCTTGGGGAGTGATGATGATTCCTATCAAAAATCCTTGTTTCTCTTCTTTTATCATGATACCCATGAATTTTTGTCTTGCTTGATTTTGTCTCCTTGTCCATTTTCTTCTCTATTATATCCAAGATATGTAGCAACTTGATATTGAATCCATCTTGCTACTCCTTGTATTTCATAAGCCTCTCATTATCATCCTTATAAATTTGGGCATCTTTTTGTAGGCTCTTGATGGTCTCCACCACATTCATGTTCTTCTCCTTTCCTTCGAGTCTAGGCCATTAGATTTTGTACCTTCATTACCCATGTTTACACACAACCCCATGATTTCATCCTCATGGTTGTAAGTCCTATGTGCATCTTCCATGCCTTAGTCTCTTTGGTGCTTTGATATGTTCTACTTTCCTTTAAATCTACAAAATGTGCAGTCAACAAGATTTGTTAGACTAAATAAATTTAACAAATCTATTAGGATTATGCACCATTATGCTCTTTTAAATACACTATAAATAGTATTTCTGATCTCTTGTGAAGGTGACTACCCAATTCACATTTCTAGATGAATATATATAGACTCCTATGTCCAATACCTTTCCAATGACTGCTTTCTTTCTCAATTTTTATTCTTGAGAAGAAAGTTATGGTCATTTGAATATTACATATTTACTCCAACACATCCTTCAACTAGGTGCAATTTATAGTTTTCCTTATGCATCCTTGCACCTTCTCCTTTGGAAATTTGATACAATCTCAATTGGGTTCTTTCATGTCCATATTCTACACATTCTGGCCAATTTTCTCCTTCATCTGAGCTTCATGATGCTAGATAAAAACTACGGAAGTTTCAGGCCAATTTATCTTTTCAACCTTGAATGCTACATGTGCCTTTCATGTTGTCTTGTGCATTTTTAGGTGCCCAAATTTTGAATAGAACTCCATGGTTGTTTTTTATGGATCAATATATTTCTGTAGACAACTCCTATTCCTCAATCTGATTCTGGAGGAAGAATTTATGGCCTTTGGAGTAAACTGGTACCCAAAACTTTCCCTCCACTGTTTGACCTGTAACTCCCTCATACAGGCTTTGTTTCACAAACAATTTACACCGTTAGAAGTCTCTCGCCAAGATCTATCAATTTATATGTAGAAACTACATGTCTTGGGAGGACATACAATTTTTTGAAAATTGCAATTTTCTAAAAAATTGACTTCTCAAAATGTCATTTAGGCCTCTGAAAGTGGCCTGTAAGATAAACACCTAGAAAATTACCCATTTTCTAAGAAGTTTTTCACTATTTTCAATAAATTATGGCTAACTTATGTTGACTGGGATGCTGAAATGGCATCCCGATTCCACCTGACATCTCGGGGGTGGTGCCATGTCATCCTCTGGCCACCCTGGCTTGCCTCATCCACCTTTATATTCTTCTTCCTTCTCTTTCCCCTTCATTTTCCTTTGTTGGTGTGCAAATTACTTTATTTTTCGGCCCCACTGTCCTTGGTTGCCTACTTGACACCTTCTCATTAGGTTGTGGGGATGGGTGGGCCCCATATTACACCTAATATCCACGCATGTGCGGACTTGCATGTATGTTTGATAAGATGTTGGAGGTTCGGAGGGGGTCGATGATGATCAATGGTCAAAGTTGCATTGCAAGCCCCCTTGACCTATTGAACGTTAACAAAGAAGGGGGGGGTGCTGCAAAGAAACCATCATTTTTTTGGTCGATGATATGTTTTCCTTTGGTGAATTTCTCCCCCCTCCCCTGGTGGTTTTTGAAACCACTAGGGGACCCCCCGCCTCATGGTTCTGCAAGTCTGGCTCACAGTTCCACAAGGTAGGCACGCTCTGCCACCGTAACTCCGCGTCGTCTTCCACCTCTACCATTGCCATCATGTATCTGCCACCATGGAAGTACACATCACCCCTCTACCACGTCAACTGACAAGTGGCCTCTACATCATGCTGACGTCATCGTACTAAAAAATAGTCAATTTTTCCAAAGTTTCCTAAGTTTCCATATTTTTTAAAATGCCCAAAAACCCCTAAATTCAAATTATTTCCGCATCTACCATTGACACTATGAATCTAATATTATCGTGGCCAATTTCTTCCCTGTAAGCATTAATTGGGCCTTCACACCCAATTTTTGACTCCTTCACTTCGAATTCCCCATGATTTCCACTACGGAAATTGGAGCTTTTACCCAATTTCACCAAGGGCACTTTGCAAATTCATAATTTTGACCAATTTCATCCCAATAAATTCCAATTCATCCTCTACAAACCAAGTATCCTCATATACAACTGACTAACAATCCTGGACATGAATTTTTCTTCAATTCCTCTCTGAAATTGGGGGTTTTTACCAATTCGTCCATGACTGCCTCTGTAATTTGAAATTCGGCCGTCCACAGGACTGAATTCGATCTGACAACAATTGATATTTGGGGATTTTTAATCCCTCGCTCAATCCCTTGAATTTTAGCATGATTTTCTTCCAATTTTGCAAGAGTACTTTTAACAAACATGTCGCAAACATCCTCTACAAATTAAATTTCTACAATTTTTTTTCTTCAACAATATATTGTCCTGCCCATGCAAGATCAGTGTTGAAATGAGATCTTTGATACCACTTTGTAGCATCCCCAACCCCAATCTAGGCAATTCCACATGAAATTTACAACTCTGATACCATTTAGTTAAATTATAATGCTCTGCATATGAACAAATATGCATTTCTAACAACAAAAATCCATAAACATAATTATAACAAGAATTCCATAGCATAATTAAATCAATTATGCACACAATAATTAAATAAAATACACAAAATACACTTGTATTTTGTAAAAGGTCACCAACTACTTGCAAACCTTGGACTTTCCTCCCAACCATAGGCTCTATGGCTAATAAAATCTCAGCAGTAGCTCACCCCCGACCTAGGGATAAAAATCCACCAAGGCAAAGGAATCCTAAGCTAGGCTAAGGTCTATCATCAACATAAATGATTAGACTAAGGTTCCAAATCTAGAATACAACCTACAACATCTCATTCCCCACATGCTTGTCAAACCCCAAGAAGTGTGCCCCTTCTTTGCTCAACAGTCCTTCGGTTCCCCCACTTCCCTTTCGGGGCTTTAGCAACAGGCCGGGCATGAAGTCTCAAATCCCTATAGCTTCATCTTGGCACCACATAAAAAATTCCCAACAATTCTCTCACCTGAAGAGAATTCTCATGGGCCTAACAACCCGCTTCTTCAATAGCACATAATCCTGACAACCCACCTCTTCAACTCAAAATACCCTTGTTACTGGTTGAAAATAGTGCCAAAGTACATGTATGGATGGTGATGGATGCAAAGAGTCTGTATGACAAGAGTGAGGGAGTGAATAATGAGTGAATGATGGGAGAAATAACTAAATTCCCAAAATATATGTGCATGTTCCCAACTTGACACTTTTCATGTTAGGAACTACCTTGGGCCCACTTGCACCCCCCCC
>ML777352.1:1295013-1315380 GCA_009831015.1 Picea engelmannii
GTGCCTAGGTGTCTTGAGACATGGTTGAGCATTTAAATTATGTGATGGGTCAAACTTTGCATTGATGAGTCAAATTTTAATGTGATGGGGTGTTTTCCTGACCCACAAGCTATATAGACTGATCTTGGGCAATGAAAATAGTTGATGGGAATTTTATTTTATTTATAGGGTGTCTATTGCTTAACCCACAAGCCATACATAGATGTATATGGACCATATACACTAATTTCTCTCTCCCCGAGAAAATAAATCTATAGCTAGTTGATCTTACTCTGTCGCTGGTAGTTTGGATTTCATCTTTTGTCAATTTTATGATTATGATGGTCAGTAGGGTTTTCTTCTTGAGTCGAATCCATCTCATTTAATTTGATATTATTTACCAGTCAATTTTTCTCAATTGTCCATTGACTAGGTTCCTTTTATTTTTGATCTTGTTTATTAACTGGTTGAATTTCAGTTACCCAGTCGACTTAATCCCTTCGATGTTTGATTCTTCATCGGTTTACTTGACACATCACTAGTTGAATGACCTCCCAATGAGTTGATTTATTATCTTGGTCGACTTCCACTCTCATGGTCGACTTACGATGCAACTTGAGTTGATTCCACATACATGGTTGATTTTATTTCTATCCTAGTCGACTTTCATCTATACTTGGTCAATTTCTCATCTCTAGGCTGACTTCATAGTGGTTGGTCAGTTTTTACTTCTCTGATCAATCCATTATCAGATTAAAAAGGGCAAGTTTGTTCAAAGCAAGTCGACTTGTCATAGTTCCAGGGTTTTGATTTTGGCATAATGATGCAGGAGCATCGCCAACACATCAAGCGAGCCAGCGCGGAAGCGGAAGACAGCTGGACAAGCTAGCACAAATTTTTGAAAATGCTTTGGGATTGTTGCACAAATCTTAAATGAGCCATTTAAGAAGGAGCACCTTTGTATATTGTGAATGGACCTTGAGCGGATAGCTCTCGTCCTATAGTAGATAGACGACATTTAAGATAGTTAATGCAGATAGATAGAAATTTAATTTAGATTTGATAGCTTTAGAGCACAAGAGGGAAACGGGATATAGACACCCTCATTGTGCATTGTAACATTATTGAATTCAGAAGTAGGAGAGCAAGAGAAAGCAGAGAACTGTGAGAAGAACACCCATGTACTGATATTTGAATTAATAGAAGAAGCTTTGATTCAAATTCATGGTTATGTGTCTGTTCTCTATGTATTGATGATGTGCTCATGAATGTTTGCTTCCTAGTTGTACATTTGCTTTTATATGCTGTGTATATGGTTTCATGGTTGAATTAAAGTCTGAAGGAAAAAGGAATTAGTTTCAATTGTTTCTCTATTTGAGCCAGAGAATTCCTGCAAGGAGTGCAGTTGAATTGTCCACAAGGAGTGCGTTGACGGAGGGTTCAAATAGAGACAACTTTGATTCTCGTTCACCCAGAAGTGAATTTGGGTTATAGGAGCCGTGCAAGGAGTGCGCAGGCCAAGGGAAAATCTCAGGGTTGCAAACCTGAGTGAAGAGTTGGAAGACTGCTGCTGCAGGCGTGCACAGAGTCAGAGACCTCAATACTTAGGACGTGGTTGAAGGTTTGCCACCAGGAGTGCAAGCAAAGGGGTTTTCTTTCAGAAGACTCAAGGCTGTGGGAAAGCTCAAGAGGGATAAGGCCTCAGAGTTGTTGAAGGGCAGCGGATCGAAGTTGTGCTTTGAAGGTTGGTAAGAAGCATTTCAAGCCTGCGTATAGGTGAACGAGTTCCGTGGAGGTGGACACTTAGTCGTTCCGTGAGTTTCACTAGAAGAAATAGATGGTCGAAATTATCCGAGGAGGTTTCGCGACATCCCGTGAACCGTCAGATCTCATGGAGGTGCAGGGGATATACCGCAGGTATTCCCGAGATGTGGAAAGCTCAGAAAGAGGAGAGTCGTTGATCCAAGTCGGTCAGGGCCGTTGGATCTACACGTACATCATGTATCAGGGTTCGGAGCATCGGAGATTCTGGAGACAGGATACTCTTACATCTTGCAATCGCGAAATGCGATATCTCGACGGGGAAAGGACAGTGGGGCCACAGGAGTTGGTGGAGGACAGGTGGCACACCATATCGGAGTTCAGGGAAAGTAAAGTCCCGAAACACCATGCATTAGGATTTGTGATCCCGCGAAGCCCGAAATCCCGATAAGGTGATGGGACCGTTGAATAGTCAACTCGCGTGTGCATTGGAGTACCGGCACATCGGGGTTCGGAGTTTGGAAATTCCGTTTGTTGACATCGCGAGTGGAGAAATCGCGAAAGGAGGAACTCTAATAGCAAGGGAAAAGGTCAACGTTGACTCACATCGAGTTTCAGGGAATCGTGAGGCACAAAAAACGCGACCACAGGATTCATGAAATCGCGAATTCCGATTTCCCGACCGTTAAGGGAGATCTTTTGAAGAATTGTTGTGGGTAAGGAAAATTCCCGATAGGGAATTAGAAGAGATATTCAAGAGTTCTTCGGGCCGTGAAGAAGAAGATCATGTGAGCTGGCATGCCTGCGGGTGCGGCTACGCTAGTTTTTGGTATCAGAGCTGCATAATTTCTTTGCTTTCTGTAACAGAGAAGAAGAGAATCCGCCATGCCGCCTAGGAGAAGGGACGTCCAGTCACCCGATCTAGAGGATAGGGAGGTACGGAGAAGAGGCAGGCAGGTAACAAATCCAGAAATGGAGAGACAGATGCGTGATCTTCGAGCAAGACTCGAAGACATGAAGACAGCGCAAAGACGCACAACTAGTGCAGGGGATCTCAGCGATTCAGAAACCGAGGTTGAGGTTGAATGTGAAGAAGAAGTTGTAGCCGAGGATGTAGCTAGTGAACGTTTAATCAAAGCTATTGCATGGATGGGTGCAAAGGCAAAAATGGACATTCCAGTTTACAAGGGAAACTTGGATGCAGAGGAGCTTCTAGATTGGATTAGAGCTCTGGACACCTACTTCGACTATGAAGATGTCGAAGAGGACAAGAAAGTCAAGCATGTTGTTACGTGTTTGAAAGGACATGCAACATTATGGTGGGACGAACTACAAGCAGAAAATTAAAAGTTGGGATCGAATGATTGCAAAGATGAAGGCAAATTTCATCCCGAGGGATTATCAAATTACTCTGTTCAGGAGAATGCAGAACCTGAGACAGAAACTGATGACAGTGAAAGAATACACGGAGGAATTCTATCGACTGAACATCAGGGCAGGTCATCGGGAGAGCGATGATGAGAAAGTTACCAGGTATATGAATGGCCTAAGATACGATATCCAGGATGAGATGAGCATGGTAACCATCCAAACAGTGGAGGATGCTTATCAAATGGCTCTGAAAACTAAGGAGAAGCTGAGCCGAAAGCAAAGTCAGAGGGGCCGAGGTAGAAGTTAGCCCAGAGGCAAGTCAATTGCCCAGGAAAGAAACCAGAAGCCCAAGGAGGAATGGAAGAAACCTTAGGGTAAAGTTGAGAGAGGTGGGACCTCACAGCGAGGGCCATATGTTGAACAGAGAGGGCAACATATAGAGTAGAGAAGAGATTATGCTGACAACAATATTTTTCCTCATACCATAGGTAGAGGAAGAGGAAGAGGTGGAGTAATCACATGCTTCACATGTGGAAAGAATGGGCACAAGTCTTATGAGTGTTCAGAAAAAAGGAAGGACATCAGGGAAGCTCACATCACCGAAGCACAGAGGTGGGATCTTGAGGCAGAAGATGTTGAAGGCGGAAGATCACTTATGATGTGAAAAGTCCTTTTAACACCTGAGAAAGAGGTGGAAAGTTCAATCCAAAGGACCAGACTTTTTAGGACTGCTTGCAAGACCAAGGACATGGTATGCAAGGTTATCGTGGACAACGGTAGCACAGATAATCTCATTTCAACCAAGATGGTAGAGAAGCTGGAGCTGGAGACGACTGATCATCCAAGCCCATACAGAGTTTCATGGCTACAGAAAGGACACCAGGTAACTGTTACTAAACAATGCTTGGTTGAATTCAAGATAGGAGGGTATAATGATAAGATTTTATGTGATGTCATTCCCATGGATGTATGTCATCTATTGCTGGGTAGACCATGGCAATATGACAGAAATGCGATTCATGACGGGAGAATGAACACATATACCCTGGAGAAGAATGGGAGAACCCATATGTTGCTTCCGATAAAGGATAAGGAGGTGAAGTCAGAAGTAAGCAACACAGTACTTCTCATGAGTGGGAAGGAACTCCTTAATGAGATGAAGAAGAAGGAGGATCCACAATTCTTTGTGGTCAGGACACCGAGGATTGTTCTGATTAGCACGAGAGTGGATGATTTACCAGATGAAGTTCAGGAACTGCTGGAAGAGTTCGCTGACATTATAGTGGATGAATTACCTCATTCATTGCCACCGATGAGGAGTGTGAGTCATCATATAGACCTCATACCAGGAGCCAGTTTTCCAAATAAATCCGCGTATAGATTGACGCTGCAGGAGAATGAGGAGGTTAAAAGGCAAGTCCAGGAGTTATTGGACAAAGGGTTAGTCAGGGAAATCTTAAGTCCGTGTGCTGTTCCAACAGTACTCAGCCCGAAGAAAGAGGGAGGCTGGAGGATGTGTACCGACTCAAGAGCGATCAATAAGATAACCATCAGGTATAGGTTTCCATTGCCGAGGATGGATGATCTGATGGATTGCCTGAGTGGGGAAAGGTACTTTTCAAAGATTGATTTGAAGAGCGGATATCACTAGATTCGCATGAGAGAAGGCGATGAATGGAAGACAACCTTCAAAACCAATGAAGGACTGTATGACTGGCTTGTTATGCCGTTTGGCTTAACAAATGAGCTGAGTACCTTTATGAGGTTGATGAACGAAGTCTTGATGGATTTCATCGTGAAGTTCGTCATTGTGTATTTGGATGACATACTGATTTACAGTAAATCAGTGGCAGAGCACTTGAAGCATTTGGCCATTGTGATGAAGAAGCTACAGCAGGAGAAGTTGTTGATAAACATGAAGAAATCCTCATTTATGAAGACAGAGCTCATTTACTTGGGGTTTGTTATTTCGGATAATGAGTTGAGGATGGATCCGGATAAAGTGGAGGTAACTAAAAATTGGCCATCACCGAGAAATATTTTTGAGGTGAGAAGTTTTCATGGACTGGCTAGTTTCTACTGAAAGTTCATCAGAAATTTCAGTGGGATTAGCACAGCGATGATGGATACATTAAATAAAAGACATAAATATTTTCATTGGACTGAAGAGGACGAGAAGAGATTCAATCTATTGAAGAGGAAGATTACAGAACAATCGGTTCTGGTGTTGCCGGATTTCCAGAAAACATTTCAGGTAAAATGTGACGCAAGCAGGTTTGCCATAGGAGTGGTCTTGAGTCAGGAAGACAAATCGATTGCATATTTCAGTGAGAAGCTGAATGAGGCAAAGGTGAAATACTCCACATACGACAAGGAATTTTATGCCATCATCCAGGCGTTGAAGAAGTGGAGGCATTACTTGATCCCAAAAGAATTTGTTTTATATAGTGATAACCATGCATTGCAGTTTGTGACTCAACAGGAGAAGTTGAATCAGAAACATGCAAAATGGGTAGAGTATATGCATAATTTCACATTTGTGATTAAACACATTTTGGGTACTACTAACAAAGTTGTTGATGCTTTGAGCAAGAAATGTTTGTTGTTGCAGGAGTTCCAAGTCAAGACATTGGGTTTTGATAATCTCAAGGACATGTACGCAGGTGATGCAGATTTTAGAGAAGCGTATGAAGCAGCTGAGAATCCAGTTCTCAGGGACAGAAGCCCATGGATGGACTACATGATCCAAGAAGGATTATTGTTCAGAGGCAATCAACTGTGTATTCCAAATTGCTCCATGAGGGAGAATCTGTTGAAGGAGAAACACAGCGGTGGATTGGCCGGGCACTTCGGTCACGACAAGACATTTGCAAAGCTGAGTGAATCATACTTTTGGCCAGGGATGCGGTCAGAGGTCAAGCGGTTTGTAGACAGATGTAGAATTTGTCAGCATTCGAAGGGGAGGAAGCAGAATGCAGGTTTTTATCAACCATTTCCCATACTAGAAAGGCCGTGGGATGCGATAAGCATGGATTTTGTATTGGGGTTGCCAAAGACACAAAGAGGTGTTGATTCAATATTTGTGGTAGTGGATAGGTTTTCTAAGATGGCACATTTCATTCCATGCCAGAAGACTAGCGATGCGACTCACATTGCAAATCTGTTTTTCAAAGAGGTCATTCGACTTCATGGGTTGCCGAAAAGTATAGTTTCGGACAGAGACACTAAATTCATAGGGCATTTTTGGAGGACCTTATGGAAGAAGCTGGGAACTAACTTGGCGTTTAGTTCTAATTATCATCCTCAGACGGATGGGCAAACAGAAGTAGTAAACAAAAGTTTGGGAGACTTGCTGAGAAGTTTGGTGACAGAGCACCACAACCAGTGGGATAGTATATTGCCACAGGCAGAGTTCGCGTACAATGACTCAGTAAATCGGAGTACAGGAAAAAGTCCATTTCAGGTTGTCTATGGAATGCAGCCGAGAGGAGTTTCTGAACTGAGGGATTCAGAATGGACTACTACTAGCAACGCTAGTGCCGAAGAATTCGCTGAGGCGATGAAAGAACTTCACAGCCAGGTGAAGAAACGACTGCTAAACTCAAGTCGTGAATATAAGCGCAGATCCGACCAGCGGAAGAGACAACTTCAGTTTGAGGTTGGTGAATTAGTTCTGGAACATTTGAGAAAGGAAAGGTTCCCAAGGGGAACATACATCAAGCTGAAGATGAAGAAAATCGGACCATGTAAGGTCTTGAGAAAATTTGGGGATAATTCTTATGAGATCGAGTTGCCGGATGGGATCGAAATATCTCCGATATTCAATGTTGCAGATTTATACCCATACAAGGCAGGAGAAGCAGAGACTGGAACAGAGGAGCCAGTGATCCAGTGGACGAAGCAATTGCCAGTTGCAGAGAAGCCACAGATGGAATGCATACTGGACAAGAGAGTGGGCAAGAAGACCAGGAGGAAAGAATACTATGAGTATCTGGTCCAATGGAAGGGCCATCTAGTGGAAGATTCCAGCTGGGAGAACGAAGCAGGAATACAGAAGCATGGACAGACCGTGAAGGAGCTCATGGACAGGATCCCATGAAAGTTTTCAATCGAGGGAGTATGATGCAGGAGCATCGCCAACACATCCAGCGAGCCAGCGCAGAAGCGGAAGACAGCTGGACAAGCCAGCACAAATTTTTGAAAATGCTTTGGGATTGTTGCGCAAATCTTAAATGAGCCATTTAAGAAGGAGTGCCTTTGTATATTGTGAATGGACCTTGAGCGGATAGCTCTCGTCCTTTAGTAGATTGACGACATTTAAGATAGTTAATGCAGATAGATAGAAATTTAATTTAGATTTGATAGCTTTAAAGCGCAAGAGGGAAACAGGATATAGACACCCTCATTGTGCATTGTAACATTATTGAATTCAGAAGCAGGAGAGCAAGAGAAAGCAGAGAACTGTGAGAAGAACACCCATGTACTGATATTTGAATTAATAGAAGAATCTTTGATTCAAATTCATGGTTATGTGTCTGTTCTCTGTGTATTGATGATGTGCTCATGAATGTTTGCTTCCTGGTTGTACATTTGATTTTATATGTTGTGTATATGATTTCATGGTTGAATTGAAGTCTGAAGGGAAGAAGGAATTAGTTTCAATTGTTTCTCTATTTGAGCCAGAGAATTCCTGCAAGGAGTGCAGTTGAATTGTCCGCAAGGAGTGCATTGACGGAGGGTTCAAATAGAGACAACTTTGATTCTCGTTCACCCAGAAGTGAATTTGGGTTATAGGATCCGTGCAAGAAGCGCGCAGGCCAAGGGAAAATATCAGGGTTTCAAACCTGAGTGAAGAGTTGGAAGACTGTTGCTGCAGGCGTGCGCAGAGTCAGAGACCTCAATACTTAGAACGTGGTTGAAGGTTTTCCACCAGGAGTGCGAGCAAAGGGGTTTTCTTTCAGAAGACTCAAAGCTGTAGGAAAGCTCAGGAGGGATAAGGCCTCAGATTTGTTGAAGGGAAGCGGGTCGAAGTTGTGCTTTGAAGGTTGGTAAGAAGCATTTCAAGCCTGCGTATAGGCGAACGAGTTCCGTGGAGGTGGACACTTAGTCGTTTCGCGAGTTTCACTAGAAGAAATAGACGGTCGAAATTCTCTGAGGAGGTTTCGTGACATCCCGTGAACCATCATATCTCACGGAGGTGCAGGGGAGATACTGTAGGTATTCCCGAGAGGTGGAAAGCTCAGAAAGAGGAGATCCGTTGATCCAAGTTGGTCAGGGGCATTGGATCTACACGTACGTCGTGTATCGGGGTTCGGAGCATCGGAGATTTTGGAGACAGGATACTCTTACATCTTGGAATCGCGAAATACGATATCCCGACGGGGAAAGGACAGTGGGGCCACAAGAGTTGGTGGAGGACAGGTGGCACACCATATCAGAGTTCGGGGAAAGTAAAGTCCCAAAACACTTGTCATTAGGATTCGCGATCCTGTGAAGCCCGAAATCCCAATAAGGTGACGGGACCGTTGAATAGTCAACCCGCGTGTGCATCGGAGTACCAGCACATCGGGGTTTGGAGTTTGGAAATTCCGTTTGTTGACATCGCGAGTGGCGAAATCGCGAAAGGAGGAACTCCGATAGCAAGGGAAAAGGTCAACGTTGACTCACATTGGGTTTTGGGGAATCGTGAGGCACAAAACACGCAACCACAGGATTCGCAAAATCGCGAATTCCGATTTCCCGACCATTAAGGGAGATCTTTTGAAGAATTGTTGTGGGTAAGGAAAATTCCTGATAGGGAATTAGAAGAGCTATTCAAGAGTTCTTCAGGCCATGAAGAAGAAGATCATGTGAGCGGGCATGCCTGCGGGTGCGGCTGCGCCACATAACAAGATAGGAGTTTATTCCGAGTACAAAACGGACATTGGTAGGCTCATTGAGAAGAGATATTTACCACTACATTGACATCTGGTTTCTTATATGTAGAAAATCCTAAGAATAGAGGGGATTGTAGTTGGTCGCTTATGTTGATTGCACAAATAAGGCCTTGCAACTATTTAAAATGGTAGAGGATACGTTGTGGACAGATAGCTCCCATAGCATTGGATTATGTTCACTAACTTTAGAAATCTACACAAAATTGATTTTTATTGACTAGGTTACTATTGTGTCACTAGTTGGTTGTAGTGGGTAGGTTACAATCTGGGGAAGGATTTGTAGTAAGGGGAAGAAGGAAGATTTTTTGTGCAGATAGAGCTCTATATATAAGACTAGATATAGAACATATTTTAAATTCCATAAAGGTATTCGTGTTTGTGAAGTGAGTAGGCTATAAGTCCCTTGTTTATGAATCAAATGGCATCAAAGTAGTTTCGTCCTTGATCAAGACACTGCTTCCAGAATTTTGAAAAAAATATCGCAAAGTGTAACATAGGTAAAGCAAGAAAATATAAGTTGGAGGATTTAAGGGCCAATAATGCCAAGCTTCGAGAAGAGAATGAGAGCTTGAAGGTGTAGGTTAAGATGTTTAACTAGAGGATGGAAGACATGGAGAAGCACGATACCTCTTTCAAATTGTTACCATTGCTCAAGAAGAAGTTTAAAGAAGGCCAAGACTCCCTCACTGTAGTCATGAAAGATTGGGATAAGTAGAAAGCACAACTTGTATACCTTGGTGAGAAGGTCATCCAGATAGATAACTGGCAAGAGGATATGCTCACGCAGATGATGGCGTAGTTGCAACAAGATTTAGAAGAGAAGGAGAAGGCCTTGGCAAGGATTCAATTAGTTTTCCAAGAGCACAATGAAGCAAGGAAACCTTCCATTTCCATTGCAGATGCTAGCACCATGATTGATACCACCTTGGTAAGCTCACCTTCTGTAGACATCTCTCAAGAGCAGCTTGGTGAAATTGAGAAGCATACTAGAGGCATTGGTTCCAAGCTCTTAAGGAAAATGGGCTATGATGGAAAAGGGATAGGAAAGAGGAGAGAAGGCATCATGACCCCCATTATAGTCACACCCTGGGCCAAGAATGAAGGTCCAGGCTTCAATGGTAGAAGTGAAACTTCCATTTCCATAAAGAAAACCATTCTCATGAAGGAAACTGACATGTCAGAGTTTTATTTCTCATCAGGAGAAGGAGCATCAATAGTGAGTGAATGTGTCAAGTCACCACGACCTTATCCTTGTGGTATATTGAAGGAGAGAAACTATGTTGAGAGTTTGCAGACTCAGCCCATACCTGCAGCTAGAGAAAGAAGCAAACCAATCAAAAAAATAAAGAAGAAGAAGAAGATCATGAGGTATACATCAAACAAGAAATTTTTTGTTTGTCACTGTTGCAAGAAGAGAGGCCATACCATATAAATTTGTTGGTATGCAGATGTACATGCTCACATTGTATAAAGAAAGGCCATTGTGAGGAAACCTATTGGAAGAAGAAATACATGTTCCATAGACCTAATTATTTCCACAAGTTGAATGGCAAGAAGGCTCCTCCAATCCAACAACATACACAGAGGCACGTGGAGAGGAGGAGTATGACAATCAATCCTTGCAACAACCACATGAAATCGTGCCACCACTGCAATTTGAGTGGTCACTGGGAATCAAAGTGTTGGCGACTTCATCCAGAGCTTCACCCTATACACCACATAACCAGGAGAAGGGTATGGAGAGTGAAGATTGAGGAAGATGAAGAGCTACCTGCATCACTAGTCCAAGTGAAAAAATGTTTCCAAGGAGAGATAGCAGCACATGAGAGAAACACAACAAACAAGAATGTAGTATTCCAAATACAAAATAGTATGAAGAACATAAATATTTTAGCATAGAAAAGGCAGAGCAACAATGATATAACCAGAACAATACCAAAATAATACCAGAATAACACCAGAAAGAACACCTTGATTAATGATAGCAATGTTCACTTGCCTCTTCGAGGGGGAAACCTCCAGCAAAGTAGAGCTCTATTACAATAATCTCCAAGACAAGATTAATCATACCCTCTACTCCTATTTATATTAAATCTATTTATCAAAAAGAACAATCTAGAGGAAGATCCTTCTAGAAGCGGAAGCTTATATTAGGTATTCTTACATTTGACTTATTCTTCCTTATTTCTAGGCCTTATTAATATTGGCCTTTATTACATGGAATTATATTATTCTACCTACATGAGGGGTTAGGGAGGTTAGGTCACTAACATGCCCTCCCCTTGAAGAACAACCTTGTCCTCAAGGCTTAAGATGACAAAATTGTTGTAGAATGGTGGTCAACTCCTAGGTGGCATCTTCTATAGTTGTATATTTCCATTGGACTAACAATTACTTGCTGGTGCATTGATGGAGACGATGCTCTCGCTGGGCCAAAACTGCTTGTGGCTGCAACCATATGGAACCTTCTTCATCCAACTCAGGGAGACTAGTTTGAGTTTGACACTTAGTTCCAATCACCTTCTTTAAGAAGGAAACATGAAAAACAGGATGGAGCTTCAACTAACTGGGTAGAGCTAACTGATAGGCCACCGATCCCACATGCTTGAGCACTGTATAAGGACCATAAAATTTGGGCGCAAGTTTTTGATATTGTGCAACTTTGAGTGAAGTCTGCTTATAAGGTTGTAGTCGAAGAAACACATGGTCCCCTTCGACAAAATGTCATTCAGAATGACCTTGATCTGCTTGTTGCTTCATGTGATTCTGAGCCATGACCAAATTGTTTTTGAGGGAAAAAAGAATAGCTTCTCGGACTATAATATTGTTGTCAACCTCCTGAACCTTCGAGACCCCCGACATATATGAGAGAACCGATGGGGGATTTTTGCCATAGACTGCTTCAAAAGGACTTATGTGAGTAGTTGTATGGTAATATGTGTTGTACCACCATTCAGCTAGGGGTAACCATTGATCCAACTGATTTTTCCTCTCAGATACAAAACACCTCAAATATGTTTCCAAACACTTGTTGACAACTTCAGTCTGGCCATCCATCTAGGGGTGATAGGTAGTGCTGAGATGCAATTGGGTGCCCTGGAGCTTGAAACATTCTTGCCAAAAATTGCTAGTGAAAGTTGGGTCTCTGTAAGATACAATAGAATTAGGCATGCCATGAAGCTTGAAGATATTATCTATGAATATTTGAGCCACTGTGGCTGTTGTGAATGGGTGTTGAAGAGCACAAAAATGAGCATATTTGGAGAGATGATCGACGACCACCATGATGATTGACTTATTTTCCGATTTAGGTAAGCCCACAATGAAATCCATAGAAATATCTTGCCAAATAGCAGGGGGAATCGAAAGCAATTGGAGTGTGCCCAGAGCTTTGACAGTTTCTCCCTTGTTGCATTGATAGACCTCACATTTAGCCACAAAGGTGCGGACGTCCTATTTCATACCATCCCCAAAAAAAGAATGTTTGACCCGTTCATAGATTTTGGTAAACCCTGAATTCCCAGTTGTGGGTGAGGCATGAAGTTCAGAAAGCATTGTGGATTTAAGTTGTGATTTCTTGCATAAATACAAATGACCTTTGTAGCGAAGCTCTTCATTGTGCCAAGAGTACCCTGGAGAAACTGAAGAATTGTGTTGCAATTGGTGGAGCAGGTTAGAAATTTTGGGGTCTTGCAACCATTCCTCATGAACAGATTGGACCCAATCAGGTACAATGAAGGAGAGGGAGAAAAGGGACCCATATTCTTCATATTTTCGGGAAAGAGCATCGGCCACTACATTTTCCTTTCCCTTCTTGTAAATGATCTCATAATCATAGCCAATAGTCACCCATTTTTGTTGCGCTAGGGATGAAATTCGTTGTTCCGGGAAATACTTGAGACTCTGATGATAAGTTTTGATTTGGAATCGTTGACCCAATAAATAAGTACGCTAGAAATCTACAATATGCAGAATAACTAACATTTAGTTTTCATAAATGGATTGGACCAAATGTCGTTATGAAAGTTGTTTGTTAGTGAATTCCAAAGGCCTTCCATCTTGCATGAGGACGACACTAATTCCTTTCCCAAAAGAATCACATTCCAATACGAATGTCTTTGTGAACTCTAGAAGTGCTAGGACATGGGTCGTGCACATAACATCTTTCAAGGCTTGGAAGGCATGATCCGCAACTGAAGTCTAAGTGAAAGCATTATTTTTAAGGAGAGAAGTGAGAGGAGCTGCAATTTTTCCATAATTCCGAACAAACTTCCTATAATATCCAGTGAGGGGAAGTTCTTTGGGAGTGGTAAAAACAACTTGGTGGTGGGAGAGGGAAAGGGGGAAGTTCTTTGGGAGTGGTAAAAAAAACTTGGTGATGGGAGAGGATAGATTGGAGGCCGGGATGCACAAAAGGTGTCTCAAAAGCATGAATGGAGTGGAGTTGGGCTATAATTCCTGAATGACCTTTTTTGAGGATCTTTTTCATGCGATGGGAACTGATGATCTCAGGGGAGCCTGTCGTGATTCCTTCGAACTTATACTGGTGTCCCTCCTATTGGAATTGCATGGTTAAGTCCTTAAAGTCCATGAGAATGGGGCCTAGAGTGCGTAACCATTTGACAACAAGAACAATGTCACAACCACCCATGTCTATAGAAAACATATGGGATTTCATGTGATATTGGCCAATTTGAAGTCACACATTTTCACATCGTCCCCCACATTTCATGGAACCTCCATTGGAAATCATGATTTGAAAATTATTGACGGTATGGATGTAACAATTGACTTCTTGGGCAATGCAGTGATGAATAAAATTATGTGTGCTACCACTGTCCACAAGGATGATGACTTTCCTATTTTTGATGTAACCAATTAATTTGAGAGTCTGGGGAGCATAGAAGCTAGTGAGGGAATTAAGTGAAATCATTGGGTCAATGACTAGTGGATCAGAGGGTGGGGTCATATCAGATGGTGGTGGTAGTTCCTCCACAGGTGGAATAGCAACATCTTTGTCAAAAATATCCTCAGTCAGAGCCATAAAAAGATTACGTTCCTTACACTTGTTCCCAAGAAAATGTTTTTCATCACAATTATAACAAATACCCTTGAGTTGACGTTCAACCATTTCAGCCCTGGTTAATTTCTGGATCTTAAGGGGAGTTGCAGGAGGGGCATAATTGGTGGGTTTAGGGCGAGGAGGAAAGGAGGGTTTGTAGGTCTGGGAGGATACAATCTGTTGTGCTTCCTTGGCTCATTGAGTAGCTTCCAACCAATTTTGGGGGCGTGCAATGAGAACATGGCACGAAGTTCATATTTGATGCCACTGATAAAGAATTCCCTAAAGAAAGCATTTGGCATGCCCTCTGTTCTGAAATCCAAGTGCTCAAATGCGGCAATAAAGTCTTCCACTGTACTAGACTACTTTAACTTGGTCAAATGACCTAAATGGTGGGTGTCAGAGTCAAAGCGGTCATAAAGTTCAGCCATAAAATGTGTCCAAGCAACATACCCTTGGCGTGCCTTTTTTTCCATTGCCACCATTTCCATCGTTCCAGATCCAGATATAGGACACCATAATGAAGCTTGGATAAATCATCAGTAATTCCATGCAAAGAGAAATAATGTTCCATTTGGGTGACCCGGCCTATGGGATTTGATCCATCAAATTTGTTCACCTCAATTCTGGGAGGGTGGAGGTCTCGAGAAAAGGGGGTAGTATGAGGACCTTGGTAATGGGAAGATTCATGGCCATCCTGATAAGATGGTTGTTCAGAAGAGGAAGGGTTCTGGGAACGACCCATGAAATGTTCAAGGGTGGATTTGAGGCCTTTGAGGTCTTAGAGGTCTTCGATGTGGGAAGATTGTTCCTTGAGGATCTTAATAGCCGAATTGATTGAGCTAATGTTGGAACTGATAGTCTTGATGTATTCCTTGTTCTGGTGGGTGTCAACAATCAAGGTATTATGTTCTTGGGCTCTTGTGGTAGCCATTTGGAAAAATGGGCAGGAAAATGGTATAGGGGAAACAAAAGGGGTCGAGAGGGGTGGGTGGGACCACTCAGAATAAGGGTGTCAAATGAGAGGTACCACGATGATCATGGTGAAAAGGGGGATCGAATGGGATAGGGGGAAAATAAGGGTGTCAGAGAAGGGTCGGGTCCACAAAACAAAATTGTGTTAAAAATGATAGGTATCACTAGAATCAGGGTGAAGAGAGGGACCCAGTGGGATAGGTCCCAAATAAGTGTGTCGGCGAGACCACTATACTTTTTTTTTTTAACTCCTGCAGAGTTATACTCCGGCTTGAATAATACTGTAGTGACGAAATGCCCAAATGCTTAATAAGAAGAAATGTGTAGTAATTTCGCAACCATAATGCAGAAGACACAGTTGTGCGGCAATAGATCTTGTATGTTCTTTGTTTGTTTCCATCCCCAAGGGTAGGATATTCAAGGTTTCTACAAACAAGGGTTTTCTTTGTGCTATAGCTCTCTGATATATGTGCAGGGTCCAACAATAGTACTTGGCCTAATATCTCAAGGCACCAACTAAGTAGGCCAGACCATGCCCTTAGTCATACTACCCGACTACCCAGGTACTAGAGAGTATCTTCCCGAGTGTTGTTCTCGGTGGCACTATAGCATTCAGGCGGCCAATCGGTTTATCTATGGAGGGCTTAAGGAGATCTAGGTTGATCTGTATATAGGTGTTGTCTGATGCGCTACCACTCGAAGGGGTACCAACAGGGGTTACAAGGGTGGCCAACAGATGTGCGCTTAAGTACCACTTGTATTTCCTGCGTGTATTACTCCCCGACCGCGGGTTTATGCACGTAACGACATATCTTTGTAGCTTTAAGACGTCGGAATACGTCTCTACCCTGAAAAAAATTAACCCACAATTTTCTGTCGAGGAAGGTGCTCTTGTAATGTCCCAAGCCACCAACAGGCCGAGCAATGCCACTACTCGGACACTTCATTTAGCTCCTCTAGCTCTGATACCAATTTGTAAAGTCCCCAACCACAAACAGGTTGGGCAACGCCACAGAGGAACACACACACACACACACATATATATATGACAAGCATTTTTAATGAATTTAAAACAATAACACAAAGTTATTGCTACCATACAGACTCAAATGGAATTGATAGTAAGTCCACATGTAATGAAACACATGATAATATTTCAAGAATCATGGACATTCATAACATACATAATTAAGCACGAAAATGATACTTATATTTTAACTGGAGTAAAACCACCAACTGCATGCAGACCTTCCATGAACCTCCCAGCCTTAGACCACACTTCTCACCACTCTCAACAGTGGGTCACCCCCGAGCTGGGACTAAACTCCATCGGGAAAGGGATTCCTAGGTGAGGAAAGCTCAATAGGAAGTCACATAGTTTAAGAGGAAGGATTCTCTCCTAGGAGCCACTTACGCCCATTTCTCACAGACTCTCATTCCCCACATGTCTGTCCCACCCCAGGAGTATACACCTTCATTGTCACACAGTCCATCAGCTACTCCACCTCCCTTACCTTGGGCTTCAACAACATGCTGGACCGAAATTCTCAGAGCTCTGTAGCAGCTACAAGACTCCCTCCAAGAGAACCCACTTCCTCAGCACACTCTCTCACCTGGAGAGAGTTTCTCACATGTCTGACAATCTGCCTCTTCAACCACGGGCCTGACAACCCACCTCTTCTACCAATCTTCAACTCAGTTCCAACAAGGTGAGGACAACAACAACGGTTCAATACAACTCAGGAAAATGCAACAACCAAAATTAGGTAAGGTACGACTCGATTTTGGAAAGTTCAAATAGGTTGGGTTCACAGGAAAACATGGGTCGGCTTTTCCCCCGTTAGTGGTTTCAGAGGTGCGTGAAGATGTCGAGGTCATCGCCCAAGCCCAAATGGGTTTGACGGAGGATGGAAGGTTGGGGAGCGAACCCCCAACATGAGCTGACTCTCCATATTTAATTGCATGCACCCAGGTCGACACCTGTCTTTCTGGAGCTGCATGCACTCCATTTAGCATTCGTTCCCTTTTCTAGGAACTTAGGATAAAACATATCCTTCTAATCAACTTTTGGAATAGTAATAAATTATTATTCTCTTGGACTTAAGCCCTTAGGCTTAGCCCCTCTTTCCAACCTCTCAGCCCCCTCTCCCTTACCTAGCCTAGTGGAGCTTAGTCCCCCATACTCTTTCTTCATTGTCAGTCTACACGCAACGATGTTTATATTTTATTAATGATCTGCATAATTACATATACAAAAATCAGTCTCCTGGCTTTTAATTCCTAGGATTTCTGGCCTAATAACACATAAGCTTACCATCTTATAATTGTTCGGCTCACCAGCCTACAAAACTTGTTTACAATTCATAAATACAACTGGGGCTCGTCCTTGGGGATATTACAATCCCCTCCCCTTATTTTTGCATTGTCCTCGGTGCAACGTATTTACACAACATCAACAAGATTTTAAAAATCTTCAAAAAGATGTGGGTATTATGCCCGCATAGCATCCTCATGCTCCCATGTCACGTCCTCAGGACCGTACCAGGTCCAATGGACCTTTGCAATCCCTATGGTTCGATTCTAGAGTTGTTTTCTCTTCTGTTCCAATATGCGCACCGGATGCACCTGCAAGACGCCTTCTTGCTGCACCTGAATCACATTCCAATCAATCACATGATTAGGATCAAGTATATATTTCTTAAGCAATGAAACATGAAACACATTATGTATAGTCATGGATGAAGGCAATGAAGGAATATATGCAACTGGTCCAATCTTTTCTAGGATTTCAAATGGCCCATAATATCTCGCTGCCAACTTGGAATAGTTTCCCAACTTCAGGGAACTTCTATTGGATTTCACTTTCAAGAAAACATGATCACCCACTTTAAACTCCATGTGGGTCCTGTTCTTATCAGCATAACTTTTCTTCTTGTCTTGGGAAGCCTTCAAATTCTGCTTAATCGTTAGCATTTGCTCTTCCATTTCCTTGAGAAACTCTAGTTCAACCACTGCCCTATCAGTTGGGTTGTCCCAACTTATTGGTGTGTTGCACTTTCTACCATAAAGTGCTTCAAATGGACTCATCTTTAGTGATGCTTGATACCCATTGTTGTAGGCAAATTATACCAAGTGTAGGTAGTCTTCCCATTTAGATGGTTTGTCCATAACATACATCCTTAGCATATCTTCTATCACTTGGTTCACATTTTCTTTCTTCCCATCAGACTCAGGATGATAAGAAGTGCTTAAGTTCAGATTTGTTCTGAACCCTTTGAATAACCCTTTCCAGAAATTTGAGGTAAATTTCGGGTCTCTGTCAAACACCATTGTCTTGGGAATACCATGCAATCATGCTACTTCACTCATATAGATATCGACAACATTAGCTTCCTTGTGAGTGGTCTTCAATGGAATAAAATGGGCAGCTTTCGTAAGCTTATCCACCGCCACCATGCTGGAATCATGTTGCTTATTTGTTCTGGGTAATCCTGTGATGAAATCCATTGTCACCACTTCCCACTTCCACTCAGTAATGGGTAATGGCTATAACAACCCAGTTGGGTGCCTATGCTTAGCCTTGACCTTCTAACACCCCATACATCTAGCGATGTATTCTGCAATTTCCTTCTTCATACCTGGCTAAAAGTAATGGTTCTTGATTGCTGCCACTGTTTTCTGATATCCAAGGTGCCCAACATAAGGCACATTATGCATTTCTTTCAAGATTATTATTCTCAATTCTTGGAAATTAGGTACATAAATTTTGTTTTTGTACAGGAGTGTTCCATAAGCTTCCAATTTACAATCTTCCACTTTTTGTAGCATCTTACCTTGTTGTAGCTTTGTTACCAATTCCATGTACTGCAATATGCATTTGCATCTTCTGAAATTTTGCCTTTAATATTAGTTTGATACATGTTAATGGTCATAGCATGTAGTTCATGCACTCTTCTGTTGAGTGCATTAGCCACTTTGTTCTCCTTTCCTTTGGTATTCTTGATATCAAAGTCATACTCACAAAGGAATTCCAACCATTTAATTTGTCGAGAATTTAAGGTTGGTTGATCAAACAAATACTTTAGACCGTTATGGTCTATCCTCAGTTCAAACCTCTTTGCCATGAGGTAATGTCTCCATTTCTTTAGAGAGTGTACAATGGCCACCAACTCAAAATCATGAGTTGCATAGTTATTTTCATGCTCTTTCAATTTTCTGGACTCATAACATATTACAAACCCATTATGGCCGAGGACTCCTCCCAGTCCTTCTTTGCATGCATCTGTACACACTACAAAATCTTCATTTGCATCTGCAACCCTTAGGATTGGAGCACTGGTTAACAGTTGCTTCAATTGCTGAAAGCTTCTCTCACACTCTTATGTCCATTGAAATTTCTTCTCCTTCCTTTGCAAGGAAGTGATGGGGTGAGCTATCCTTTAGAACCCTGCAATGAACCTTATGTAATAGAAATCTAGTCCCATAAAGTATCTTAATTATGTCACATTCTTCGATGCTGACCATTCTCTAATGGCTTCTATCTTCTCAGGATCCATTGCTATCCCATCCTTTGAAATGATATGTCCCAAATAATGGATCTGCTTTTGATAGAATGAGCACTTGCTCAATTTGGCATACATTTGGTGTTCTCTTAGCACTTGAAACACCATCCTCAGATGTTGTTCATGCTCTTGCTCTGACTTGGAATACACCAGGATGTCATCCAAAAAGACTATGACAAACTTGTCTATATACTCTCTGAATACACCATTCATTAGACACACGAAAACAACGGGTGCATTTGATAACCCAAATGGTACCACTGTGAATTCATAATGACCATACCTTGTTCTAAAGGTGGTCTTGTTGATGTCTTCATCCTTTATCCTTACCTGGTGATGCCCTGACTTGAGATCTATTTTTGAAAATATCTTGGCATCCTTCAACTGATCAAAGATATCATCGATCCTTGGCAAATGATACTTGTTCTTAATATTCACTTTGTTCAACTGTCTAAAATCGATGCATAATCTCAATGTCCCATCCTTCTTCTTCACGAACATGACTGGGGCACCCCAAGGTGACACACTTGGGCATATATACCCCTTCTTCAGAAGTTCTTCAAGCTGCAATTGCAGTTCTTTCAGCTCTGGTGTACTCATTCTGTAAGGATTTTTTTACACTGGAGCTGCCTCGAGCATCATGTTTATAGAGAAATCAATATCTCTCTTCGGGGGTAGTCTGGGTACCTCCTGGAATACATCTTCAAAATATTTTAATACT
>ML777352.1:1339583-1379127 GCA_009831015.1 Picea engelmannii
ACTAACACCCTAATAATAATAATATTTAAGACTAACACCTTAATAATATTTGACAAAATTTGTAACTCTTGTACCTAACTAACATTCCAAAGAGTGGAAAGAAGTCTACAATTTGATGGTCAAAACATAGTGAAACATGTATGCGATGATGGTTGTAGAACACATCACCCAAGTAATTAATCACCAATGAGTGGAAGAGGACAATTCGCTTATGATATGTGCAAGTTCCTCAATGAGCACTGGGCTAGCTAGAAGAAGTGAGGACATGCGACTAGCTAGAAGAAGTGAGGACATGCATATATTTGCACAATGACAGTCATAAACAACACCCTTAGAAAAATTGATTTGAAGTTTTGAGTAGTATGCTTTGTTTAAAGTTTCATATATTTCTTTTAAGGATAGGTTTATTTTATGATTACTACAAAGTTTTGGATACTTCAATTTTTACTTTACATTTTTTTCTAACATTACATTTTCCTATTAAATAATCAATATTGGATACTTCAATTTTTACATTACATTTTTTTCTAACATTACATTTTTCTATTAAATAATCAATAAAATGTAAATAACTATTTATTTATTATTATTTTTTTAAATAAAAAACCAATACAATAAACTACAAATAAGATCCATATATATTTAAGTTATATCATTTCTTATAGCTAATTTTGGCACCATTTTTAATTTTTAATTTTAGAGGTAAATTATAACCCTGGTTAGACCTAAGAACAACTATCACACTCCTCTTTTTAGGGATTGAACATAGTAATTAACCAACCATAACCACAATTTATCAACTCACATCCATAATTAACCAACCATAACCAAAATCTATCAACTAAGAAAAACTTATTATCCAGAAAGTATTGGATAATTAACCAACCATAACCACAATCTATCAACTCACTCACAAAAACTTGTCATCTAAAAGTAGTCCATTCACCTTTATTTTTTCACAAGGATTTTATCGTCTCTATCATCAATCATCAAGGAAACGCTCCACACAGATGTACAGTTACAATATTAACTCTCCACATATTTATAGTTACAATAGTAACTCTCCACATATTTACAGTTACAATATTAACACTCCACACAGATTTGCAATTACAATATTTAACGACAAATATTTACAGTTACAATATTTAACCACAAATATGAAGACTACTCCATTGATTTAACTCTATATTGTTGTAATACAAGCTTCTTGTTAGTACTAAGTTGAAATGTTTCCAGGCCAAACCCCAAGGTCACATGGAGGGCTACGAATTCCACCTGCCCCTTCAGGTTGTTATTGTTGTTGAACCCCATCCTACTTAAACAGATTCATAACGACAATGAATACCATCAATTGATGTCATTATTTACAGAGATCAATTAACAAAATGGTTACAAAGATCAATTAACAAAATGGAGAATAAAAAATGTTGGGAAAGCAAAGAAATTGCAATTTTAATAATAATAATTTTTATACCTCGTCGAGAGAAGCATGAAATATGTTGAGCTCGGGAGAGCATGGAGGGAACTGAGGCAGCCGATTGGTTGGAACGATGGGAAATCCCTACTTTTTATTTACAGGAGTCAAATGATGTTAACATTAATCTTGAGTAGGAGAAGGATATGTGCAAGTTTGAATTACTTGCTTTATAAATTGTTACTATGACAATTCTGGGAGAGTCCCTGACTAATTATGCTATATAGTTTAATTGCCATTAAAAATCTACTGGGCTTTCCTACCCAATGTTTTTTTTAATCAAGTAACTAAATACTTAGTTTTATGCTATATAGTTTAAATGCCATTTTTTAATCAAGTAACTAAATACTTAGTTATATGCTATATAATTTAATTGTCATTAAAAGTCTACTGCACCTTCCTACCCAATGTTTTTTTTAATCAAATATTTATTGTCATTAAAAGTCTACTGCACCTTCTTACCCAATGTTTTTTTTAATCAAGTAACTAAATACTTAGTTTATTAGACACGGCTTTGGTTTATTTAATACACCATCTCAAGACAATTTTCTTTTATAATTGATATTTTTGAAACACAAAATTAAAATTCAATTCTCCAAGATTATTCATTTATTGCAGGATGTGCATTAAATATTGTTGCAACTTTTTTAAATAACAAATTACTAAACCCTCTTAAACCTTTTTGAAGAAGAGGCATATACATAGTGAAATTCATTAATCACTACACATGTTTCTTTTTCTTATGCCCATATTCATTGCTCCTATGCTTATGCTTGTTGATGAGAGTAAACTATACTTCTTGGGAACAATCTATCTTTCATTTATTATATGGTATTTTATGGATGGTATTTTTGTTGGGATTTAATTTCCAAATTAGTTACAGTTTCCATTGGTATCATGAAGTGGGTGGATCCAAAAGCTAGTAGTATATGCAAGAGACTGGGATGCCTCAAAGCTATATTTCCCTGACTTATCCGACAAAGCACACACATTTGAATTATATTTTTCTGACTTATCCGACAAAGCACACACATTCAAATTATATTTCCCTGACTTATTCAACAAAACACACACATTCGAATTAGCAACAAAGTTCTGTTATGGCATCAACTTTGAGATCACCCCATCAAATGTGGCCCATCTTCGATGTGCTTCCCAATATCTTGAAATGGCCAATGACTACTTAGAAGAAAATTCAATGGCTCGCACAGAAGCCTACCTTAATGAAGTTGTGGCTCAAAGCCTTGAAAAATCCATAGAAGTTTTACAAAGTTGTGGGAATCTGATCCCCCTTGAGAGGAACTGAAAATTGTGAGCAAATGCATTGATGCAATCACTTCCAAGTCCTATAGGGAACAGATGGCATTGAGCCTATCACGTTTGGATTATAGCAACTCAGGCAGGCTGTAGAGAAAGAATTGTTAGAAAAATTGTTCAAGCAGAGATTGGTGGATCGAAGATCTGTCGGTTCTTGGCGTCGAAATGTATCAAAAAGTGATATTGTCCATGAAATCCAGAGGGATAAGGCATGAGAGCATCGAGAAATTGCTCATGCATTATTCCGAGTAGGCCCTCAAAGGGATTTCCAAGAAATGGGATGTGGTTTGCCACCGAATAGACAATAATAACATAATAAAGATGGAAGATGTATACCAGGGAATAGTGCGCACTCAACTTCAAAATTTTACCAGAGATCTGGCTGATTAGACAAGTGCAAAGTGACTGCCAACTTCCAAGATACTAATAAGAGCTTTGATAGCCTCTTTCAATCCTCGCCAATTGGTTGAAATCAAAACCACAATGGTATCAGCTGGTAAATTTCAGACTTCCTCACTCTGGAATTGAATTAAAACCCTCGTTTGAAGGATTGTCCCACCATCATGGCCACCAGACCGTGGAGGGAGTCAGGAGGTTGGCAAGGGTTACATTTTTTGTGGTGAATTTCAGGCTATCCCTATGCCCCAACAGTACACGATACTCTGGCTCTCCAGCCTATTTACAGTGCGGATCTTTAAAAAAACTAATCAAACTAACCCAAAATGGCATACAACAAATTGAAATAGAAGAGAAATTTGTGGCTTACCACCCTAACGAACTCTTTAGCTACGAGAGCAGTCATGTCGACACATGAGACAACAAATTTCCAAGCCTTGTCCACTCGGCTCTTGATGTTGTTGCTTATTTCAAAGGCTTTCACTCTCAGTAATAGGTCCATACAAGGCCGCTTAATCAGAGCTGAAATATTGATTGTTGAGTTAGCGATCCACAGGAGAAATAATAGAGTCAAAGCCCCGCTGGATGACACCCTATAATTGAAAATCTGAAGGCAATAATCTCAAGGAATGACCATAGATTTCCTCAAAAAATCTAGCATGCCGAATTGTAGGCAATTTCTTTGTGGTATCCAAGGGGATAAATTTGTCTCCCTACGAGGGTTCGAAATAGGCTTGGAAGATTCGAGAAAGTTCACATTTTCCCTCTGGTGATACCTGAGAAATCCGGTGGTTGGCACCGCTCGCCCATCATAATGCTTCTCTACCACACAGAATCTCCTCCGCCTTCCTCCATAAGAGAATGGTCATATGCCTTCAGTTCAGCGTCATCTTCTTCCTCTTTTGGCGCCCATTTCTTAGAAATCAACAGCTTCCAGCGTCATCTTCTTCCTCTTTTCGCACCCATTTCTTAGAAATCAACAACGTCCTGTTGTTGTTAAAAAACACCCGCCCCATGAACTTGAAAGTCCAGAACTAAACAAAAGCAACAACACCATCAGTATGTACAGAGGGATAAATCTAGCACAGAGAGGAGTAGATCTGATTAGTATAAAGCTTTGTCGGCCACTACCTTCCTGGACACTGGTGAATCCTCCTCTTCTACTATGCCGACCGCTTCATTTTTGAGCATCAGAATCACCAATTTTATCATGTTCAAATGACTGAAGAATCAAATATTAATCAAAGCACTCCAAGCCAGTGAAAAGGGAAGGATAAAGTCAATGAAACTGGAAAGAATAAGGGCGGGTGGAAGGATAAGGGCGGTGCAGTAAGGCAATGAAGAAGTATTTGTGCACAGGGACAAGTGGTTGGTGAATAAGTAGAAAATGACAACTCCCAAATATTCCCACATGATTTTTGATATTTTTTAAATTTGACACATGGAATGCTTTCATAGGTCATTGACAGATGACGAAAGGTCTCGAGAGACCTTCCCCTAAAAGAACGCCTTCGGCGTAATAAATGTTATATTTTCGTGAGTTATAATTGAATTAGGTTGTCTTTTAATCTAAATAGTGTGGGGAGAGACACCATTTTATGTGGAATGTTTCTTTTTTTTTGTAAATTGTGGATAGAGAGGCACCATTCATTAGTAATGCAAGGTACTGATAGGGAGAGTGAGTTGTATTAAATTCAAGGTAGTGAGAGGGAGAGTGAGTTGTATTAAATTCATATATTAAAAAATTTGGTCTAAATTGTGGATAGAGAGGCATCATTCATTCGTGATGCAAGGTAGTGAGGGGGAGAATGAGTTGTATTAAATTAATATATTTAACAAAATTAAAATATGTGAGTTTAATTGTATTTAATTTTATTAAAATTGTTGTAAAGTTATATATATATATATTAAATAATGTTTTATGATAATTTTACAAATTGAGTAGGTTTAATGGTTAAGAACATGTGTTTCCTCGTAAGAGGTCACAGGTTCAAATCCAGAGGGTGGTAGGGTATGTATACTTTAGTAGATATTTAGGAGTCAAATTGTTGCATGGGGGGGGGTCCCTTGTCCCACAAACAAGAGGGTCTCATACACCAATTTGGTGTCTATCTTGACCGTGACCTTAAAATTAGATGATGATGATTATTATTATTATATGTGTGATTGTATAAAAGATTATTTAATAATAAAAATATAATTAAGTTACAATTTAGTTAGATGTTAAATATCAAAGTAGGAGATCCTTTTTTTGTGAGACAAAGGGACTTCATGAATGAGATCTTCTTGTTTGTGGGGTAAGGAATCCCCTCTACTCAACATTTTGATTATTTAATATACAAATACATGCATACTCTATCCTCCTTCAATTTTGAACTTACAATCTTCAAGGAGGAAACACATGTTCTTAATTGTTATGCCCGCACACATTATAAATAAAGATCCATCTTAACCATGTATTTAATAAGCATCAAGGGGGTTCAAAAGAAATAGATAGGTAATTATCTTGGTGCTTAAAAGATTGAACGTTGAGATGGATCTATGTCGATTTATTTTATTAAATGTTTCTATAATTATTACGATCCCTTTTATTAGTTTTTTATTATTATAGTTCACTATTTTTTAATTTTCCAATCTTACGGACTTCAATTTTTTTCATTTTACTTTATTAATGTTATAGAGGTGACACATCTACTTGGGTTGTAGATGTACCTTATTGCGCTTTGTGCAATAATTTTTATTTTGAATGTTCTAAATTAATTTATTAACTTGATTTGGTTGATCTCTCATGTTATTCAATACTAAAATTAAAAAAAATGATGACGTTTTGTTTTAGCTAATAGTTTTTGATTAGATAGCTTGAATACTTTATTTATTGACAAGAAAAAAATGGAGATGTTACAACAATGACATACTGTTGTAGCTAGGGTTTTCAACCCTAGCTGCCATGAGAGCTCCTTGTGCATAGCACCTGGTGATACATCACATCTGCAATGTGGAGAGTATTTAAAGGGAAGATGAATTAAGTTCCTACAAACTAGTTTAGATATGGCAGTGCCCTCTGCCTCAATGGAGACACAAAAAAGAAAGTCATTCAAGGATGTGACCACACATCAAGCACCCTTGTCCTTGGGAAGATTTGACCTCTTCCCCAATGTACAAAAAGACAAAAAAAAGAGGAGGAGAAATGAGGTTGGGGAAGCTGAAGGGTTGGGGATGCTTTACCTTCTAGATATCCCCCCAGTTGATCCAACGTCCTATCTACTATTTCCTTGCAATGGAAGAGAGGTTCTTTGGCTGAGAATGAAGATGAATGTTGCTTAGACTTCATTGAGGAGCATAGAGATGAACCAGAGAGCCTGTAATCTACTCACTGATGCACAATAGAGAGCTTGTCCAAAGCCAATTGAATGTTGGTTTTCCCATTTGGGTTGCCATGGAAATTAATCTCCATGTGAATTTATTTTTCTCTATGTGTTGTGTGTGTTGTTGTGTTAACTTACATTTGTAGTCTATTGAAGTTACTATTTTCATTTTAGTGGATGCTCTAAGGATTTAATGGCTTCTCTAAAGAATTTAATTAGTTGTTGTGTTAGTTATTGAGCTAAGAACTCAATTATCTCTATTGTGTGGAATTTTTTCTTCATATTGCAGTGGTTTAATGGAAAATGCATAACCCAACAACTCTCTATCCTCCATTGTTGGGTGATTTCGAATATGGAAAATCAATGGTTCCCACTCTAAAGTTGTTGTAATTAAATATGGAGTTGTTAAATCAATTTCCTCAGATATATTGGTGTATTTCTCTCTCTTGTAGGTCTCCCTCTCACTCTTTATGTTGCACTCACCCATGAGTCATACTCTTCCTCTGCACCACCTTTTCCTTAATGGACAGAAATTTCTCCTTCTCCATGGGTTGTACCTCTCCTATGGACCACAATTTTGTTGATAGTTTGTGTTCTCTAGTTCCCCATGCACCGTATGGTTGCTCCAGGCTTCAATTTCCTCACTAGATGGTGTTTTTAACACCCCCCATAGGCTATACATTGTTTGTTTGCTACTTTTGGCTCTCTCCTATGGGTTGTACACCCTTTCCATATGACTTATTTCTCTCTAGTAAGTTGTCAATACTCCCATAGGACATACAACCTCTTTTCATGAAGTTATGCAACTAGTTATCACTCTAGAGTCTTGGGTTGAGCGAGAATTCATCCTTTTGTGGACTAGAGTGAGTTATAAATGAGTGGGGTTTTATTAAAGAAATCATAAGTTAAGTTTAGACTTGTGACCCAACAGTTCTTTGTTCATGCTCTAACCTTGAAACTAGAGCTATGTTTAAATTGTAGTATGAGCATTTTTATGTTTAAGAGGGAAGGGAGTCTGTGTAAAGTATAACACTTAGCTGACTAGTAGAATTTAGTGTGGTTGATGGAGTGTTGTTTTTGTACAGTGGCATCAAGCTTAGGGATAAAATTGAATTATCTATGTGATTATCCATTGGAATTAACACCATTTGAAGATACTAACATCTTGTAACCAATCTAAATAGAGCACAAGGAGCCTGCGGTCATCCCGTTGAGACATAGAGACCTTAATATTTTAAACTCCACAATAATCCACGCTGATGAAATGGGCAGGCTATAAGCCTTCCATTTACAGATTATATGGTATCAGAGCTTTAGTTCAAATACACCTAGTGATACTTGTATGGTAAGTACTTGTAGTGATTATAGAAGAAGTCGGCAAGAGTTGTTGCCAGGGATAGAGAAAAGTAGAGTACTGAAAATTTTAGAGGAATATCATGGAGAAGATGAGGAAGAAGATCCTAGGGTCAGGTTGGATCGACTTGAGTAGATCCTAGCCACATTGACATCGATGGTTTCACAAATATTGGTAGAAAAGGGTATGGAAACACCCTCAATAGAGGCTTGTCATGAAGACCCCCCCAAAACAGAAAAGAAACTTGAAATGGAGTGTTGGGCTGATTTAGTGGTCTATATTCCTCAACATTTTCTATCAATCCAGGTAGGTAAACTTATGAGACACAGGCACAATATGTGTAGAACTAGTCCTGAAATTGCCTAAAATCTCCTACTAACATCAAAGTAGTAAAATGCCAGACTCACAAACAGAACTTGGTTCTTTTGGGCATGATCACTTGGACTTAACTGTCAATGGTAGGGAATCATATTACAAGTAAATCATTCACAGTCAAAGTGTGTCTACTTGAAAACGCACTATGTTTTATTTAACCAAGCTTCAAGACCAACAAGAGTATTTCCAAGTATGAATTAAAAGGATGAATGAAAGGAACATTATTCTATCAATGCAATAAGGAAATGTGTTGAGAAGAAAAATATAAAGGTATTGCAGACTCAATTCAAACTCTGAATATATTTGTGTGATGATTGTTTGTATGGCATGATAGATGAAAGATCAATCAATCAGGTTGTTGTCTTTAGCATCAATGTCTGAAAAAATTATTAATCACCATAGTCAAAGTAACATTGTCTGCAAACTATTTAAAATGAATTCTTAATCTACAGGAAATTGAAACAATGCATGTAACTCTATAGGAAATGAATGCAAGTGATAAAAGAAACTCTAAAACAACTTACATAAATACAACATAGTCAAGGGGGCCCTCCTGGAATATGTCGTTTAAGAAAAACTCGTAATGTGTGAAAGATCTAACTCATAAATTAAAGGCAAAGCACCATTGTATTAATGCTTCAATATAATTCAACAGTTATAGGAAGTTTTGATTCATAATCACAATATTTTCACTCCAATTGATCCCCTGTACTATTCTTTGAGGATATATTTATATAAAATATTCAATGGGGAGGATAAGAACCAATTCCCCAATCCTAGAACTAACCAATCAGATCCAATCTAGGTTTTACAAATTAAGAAAACCGAAAAGCGACCATAACATGTAAATATGGGAAATTATGTTTTGAAGAAACACTCGTACAACCCATGTATTTCATTTTTTGGGGAATATTCCCCACATATCACCTATATGGCCCTATTTCGCACAAAACCCATGTCGCGAAATTCATTGATTCATCCTCATCACTCCAAAAACCACCTTTGAATATCACTTCCTAGAAACTGAAGATTACATTCTGTTTTACAAAGCTGATTGTAGAAAAATCATTTAGATATTCATTTTAGCGCTTAACATAACTTCTACATGATCATATGAGTTGAATCCTTGATATTTTAAGTGATTGGACCTTATTCTTCGCTCATGGGCATCACGTTTCTGATTCAGTGAGCAAGCTGACATATTTGCAACTGTTTTTGCGAATTTCTTGTAATTGTCTGTCGGATTTGACCATGCATTGACCACTGGGTGTCGAATGCCTTGAGCATGGTACAATAGGTAAATTTCCATCTCCCGATGTTGATGAAGTGCCTCAAGGTGGAAATTTTCCCTTTGAGTGGGTGGAAGTATGCTAACCTTAAATTCCTATAATAACTCATAAAACAAAGTTAATTTATGTAATAACTTAATTGTAGGTGATTTTGTTGCAGAAATAACTCTTAATACCATTTAAAATAAAAACTAAGAGTTAACCTAAAAAAGACAACTTGTTACCTTATTGATGCTCATTATGCCATTTATTAGGTGAAAATGGGAAAAAGTAGAGGTTTTGGAGTCAAAATTGGAGGTGAATGGGCCTGGTGAAAGAATCAAAACTAGCACCCAACATGGAGTACAAGACTAACACAAATATGGGTGAATGCATCTATAGAAAAACACAAGTACCTTTCTGTGTGGAGGCCAAGGTGGACATCAAACCATATGTCAGGGAAGTTGATTCTGTCAAACTAAACCATTGGCCACAAAAAATGGAGGTATATTTTAGTGTGCATGACTTAATCAAGAAACAAAATATTGCATGTGCTTGGTTGAAGCTAGAAGACCATGCTTTGGGATCATGGGAGAGTGATCCAACAAGAAGAGAATTGCAAAATGATCCACCAGTGACCAATTGGGAGGTGTTCAAGGACATGATCGAAGCCCATTTTTACCCAATTGAGGAGCACCAACATATTGTATGGAATTACTTCATCAAGAGGCAAGGACAATCATTGTAGGAGTTCATGAAGAGAACAATTCAATTGGACATCTCTCTCAAAAGAACAAATATGATAATCAAGTACTTGGGGGCATTGCTACCTTATATTTGACACCAATTGATGCTATTCAAACCAAATACAATTGATGGGGCCAATGCTCAATCACAATATCTCTAGAGAGACAAGAAGAAGCATCAATCGAGAATGCACAAGCAAATGGAACCATAAGAGTAGAAGAAAAATAAGAAGAAATTGAATGAGAAGAAGATTGCAAAATTGATACAAGAAGAAACACCTTCTACCAAGAAGTGAAAGGGATGAGATCAAAAGGGACACACTGAGGACGACTATTATAAATTGCACCATGAGAAGCAACCTAAATAATTCTAGAAGAAGAAGAAAAAAACATTGTTAACAGTGGATGTTGAGGAAAGGGTGAACAACACCTCAGACCTAAAAGGGAACATTAGTTGTGCTAATCTTCAAAAGGAGGTGGAATTTTTTGGTTGTATTCAAAAGGAGGAGAAGGAGATGACTGAACCATTCTTCAATAAAATCCACATGAAATAGAGAAAGGTGGATTGTTTGTTTGATCTTGGTTCTTAGTCCAACTTGATATCTGCACAATTGGTTGAGAAGAATGGGAAAGAGACACAATATAATCCATAACCATACCCCCTAGGCTAGGTAAGACAAGATGTGGAAGTAAGACAAGATGTGGAATTGAAAGTGAACAAAAAGCACAAATTCAAGTTTTCCATCAACCATAAATTTATTAATGAAAATGGTGTATATGCGGTTCCTTTGGATGTATGTGGAGTCATCTTGGAAAGCCCATACTTGTATGTGAGAGATGCCATCCTCAGGAGGAGAGAAAACTGGTATAGGCTAGTCAAGGATGGAAAGGAGCATGCCATAAATGCATGCAAGGACAAAGCCAAACTTTCTTTGATCAACACTCACCAAGCTAGAAGAATCACGAATACGAAGAAGTTTTTCTTTCTATTTTTGAGAGTAGGAAAGAAACAAGGAGAAGGAAGTAAGTTGGAAATGAAAGCATCCTTGGAAGGATGTAGTGGCAAGTAGCTCTAGTATCTACAACAACTGATTGAAGCCTACAAGGAAGTGTTTCAAGAGCCTCAGGTAATACCACCCAAGCAAGAGGTTGAGAATGTGATTCAGTTGTTGTCAGAGTCACCACTACCTAACATTGGGCTATATAGACAATCCATCATTGAAGAATATGAAGTGAAGAAGTAGTTGTAACAATTATTGGATCAAGAAGTCATTAGACCTAGTACATTGCCCTGTGGATCACCCATCATCATAAATATGGAAAGAAGCTGGAGAATGTGCATTGACTATTGTACCCTAAACAAAATTACTATAAAGGATATATATCCTCTGCCAAGGATTGATGAATTTTTGGATCAACTACAAGAAGAAAAATTATTCACCAAGCTAGATCTCAAATCAGGTTACCATCAAGTGAGGAACAAAGTGGAAGATGTGTGGAAGACAACATTCAAAATAAGGCAAGGTTTGTATGAGTGGTTAGTATTGCCTTTTATTTTATGCAATGCACTTGCAACTTTTATGAGTATACTCATGAATGATGTTATATGCCCTTTCATTGACTCATTTGTAATAGTATATATGGATGACATACTAATCTTTAGTAATGCATGGCAAGTGCACTTCTCACATGTGATAAAGGTACTAGATTCCTTAAGAAAGAATCAAGGGATCACCAATTTACATAAATGTGAGTTTGGGAAGACACCCTTGATATATCTTGGACATAGGATCAATGGAAAAGAGTTGAGAGTGGATATAGAAAATATTACAATCATCACCCAATGGCCTATTCCCACCAGCATGATAGAGGTCATGAGTTTAATGGGAGTAGCCTAATACTTCATAAAATTCATTGTAAACTTCTCCATAGTAGTAGCACAATTTCACACCTTAAACTCCAAAGGAAAGAGATTTCATTTGGGTAAGCCACAACAAAGAGAATTTGAAGACCTGAAGAAGAAGATAAGTGATTCTCTAGTCTTATCCATGCCAAATTTGCCAGTGGTTATGAATTAGGAGAAATTCTTATGCAAGGAGGAAATCCTATGTGTTACCATTCAAAGTTATTTCATGGATAAGTACTTGACTACCCCACATATGATAAGGAGCTCTGTGTGATTTTACAAGTCATGAATAAGTGGAAGCATTGTCTCCTAGGAAAAGAGACCATCATACACACATATCATTGACCCCTTTAGTACTTAAAAATCTAGAGCAAGATGCAATAGGTGAGGGATTTCAAGTGGTTTGGATTTTTGAAACAGTTTCATATATTAATCAAGTACAAGAAAGGAGCCACAAATAATCTAGAAAACATGCTCTCTCAAATACCATTGAAGAATATTGTAGTAGTTGGAGTGATAATGTAGCTTGAATTTCACTCATGAAATTTAGAGTGAAGACTATGAGGGAGATGAAGATTTCAAAGGATTATACAAGTAGCTAAAGGAGAGACTGGTCACTGCCATGGAAGGAAGTGAATAACACCTCCAAAATGGTTTGTTGGACAAGTTGTGCATACCCTAGGACATAATAATTTAGTTGATGAGAGAAGTGCACACTTCTACAATTGTTGAGCATTTTGGCATGACAAAAACAATGGAAAATATACAATGGTATGTGTATTGGCCAAAGATGTAGAAGAAGGTGGAAAAATTGGTTAGCGGTTGTGTTCTTTGCATCACTATCAAGCTAAGCAACTGAAAACTAGACTTGTACATGCCATTGCTAGTACCAAGAAGGCCTTGGGAGAGAATCTCCATGGAATTTGTTTGAGGCCTGACTATGAGTTGTAGAGGATGTGACTACTTGTTTTTCATGGTGGAGTGGTTTAGCAAGATGTGTGTGTTCATTCCATGTAAGAAGATGATCTCTAGATGAGAGGAAATTGAACTATTCTTCAACCATGTTTGGGTACATTTTGGATTGCCAAACTCCATATCTGATTGAGATAGTAGGTTCTTGGGAAAATTTTGGACAACACTTTAGGAGAGAGTGGATACCAAACTGAGGTATTCCACTACATTCCATCCCTAGACTAACAAACAAATAGAGGTTGTCAACCAGATATTGGTACAAATTTTTAGAGGTTACAATAGAAAACATCCAAAGACATGGGACGAGCAACTAGTTTGCATTCAACACTCCTACAACATAACATTACATTATTTCACCAACAAAACTTCTTTCGAGACATGTTTTGGTTATTTACCTCCTTCACCATTTGATATTGTGTATGGAAATTAGAAGAACAAAGTAGGGCTACAAGGAGCTGAAAACAAAGAGAGCACATTCAAGGACAATATTAGACAAATACATCTAAGGGTTTAGGAGTGGCTTGAGATGAAATAGCAACCATATAAATCTAGGCATGACTAGAATAGGGAGGATCACAAATTCTATGTTGGAGACAAGGTGTGGATTTACCTCCATAAGGGACAATTGCAATGAGAAACATGGAAACTCAAGACCCTAAGATACAAATAGTTTGACATCATTGAGTGGGTGAATGAGAATGCCTTCAAGATAAAATTCCCTCCTTATATACAGATCAGTTCGGTGGTAAGTGTGGAGTGTTTGAATTTGTTTGAAACTTCCATAATGGATGAGGAGGGGGAACATCAAGTTCTTCCTATTGTTGAAGACTTTGCACCAGATACTCTAGAATATTTGAAGGAAGGCACAGTTCTATAACACAAGCAGTGGATAACTCATAGAGGATGGAAAGAGATGTGGTAGATTTGTCTCAAAGGACATACTCCAATGAAGGTGAAGTGGTATGAAAGGAACTAGATTGCAAGAAAGTTGTCTCACCTATCCTTGGAATGTTTTGGGCACCAAAAGCCTCCCGATGGGGAGGTGTGATATGAATTATATCTGCACAAGAAAATTGGCTACCAACACAAGCTCTACTATGATCATTACTGGAAAATTTCAAGGTTGTGAATGAGGAAGGATATCAACTTGTTGGCATGAAGGGCTCCATTGCATCACGATCAGTGTCCACCCTTGCATTCAATCAAATCATAAGGAAAGTGCATGATATGTAAATTCAAGGGAGAGTATTATTGTAAAACAAATACATGTATTTATAAACAAAATAAAATAACTTTCATGAGACCTCTTTCCTAATGTACGAAAAGACAAAAAAAGGAGGAGGAGAAACAATCTTAGGGGGAACTGAAGGGTTGGGGACACTTGACCTTCCAACTATCCCCCCAGCTGAGCTATCCTCCTATTTACTATTTCCTTGTAAGGGAAGATGATTTATTTGGTTGAGAATGAAGAGGAATGTTTCCTATAGTTAATTGAGGAGCATACAGATGAACTGAAGAACCTATAACCTGCCCATTGATGCATAATAGAAAGCATCGCTGAAACCAATTAAATGCTAGTTTTCCCATTTGGATTTATAGGGTAAATATTATTTCCATCTGTATTGATTTTTCTGTTTGTGTTGTGTGTGTTAACTTGCATTTGTGGTGTGTTGAATCTATTGTTTGTGTTTTACTAGTTTCTCTAAGGATTTAATGGCTACTCTAAATTTTTTTATCAGTTTTTGTGTTAGTTATTGTGCTAAGAACTCAGTTATGTCTGTAGTATGGAAGTTTTTCTTCATATTGTAGTGGTTTAATGGAAAATACATATCCCAAGATCTCTCTATCCTCTATTTTTGGGTGATTTCAGAGATGGAAAATCAATGATTCCCATTCCAGAGCTATTGTAATTAAATAGGGAACTATTGCTAAAATGGTTTCCTCAGAGTTGTTGGTGTATTTATATCTCTTGTAGGTCGCCCTCTCACTCCCTGAACCAAATTTGTCTTGTTTCATGTGTTTCCACTTAGCCATAGGTTGTACACTTCCCCTAAGCTTCCATTTCCTTGTTGGTTAGTGATTTCTCCTTCTCCATGGGTCATACCTCTCCTCTGGACCGTGATTTTATTGCTGACTTGTGTTCTCTAGTTCCCCATGCACTGTAAAGTCACTTTGGGATTCAATTTCCTCACTAGGTAGTGTTTAAATGCCCCCACAGGCTGTATGTTTTTCTTTTGTTATTGATTGACTGTTGGATCTATCCTATGGGTCGTACACCCTTTCCATGCAACCTCTCTCTCTCTCTCTAGTAAGTTGTCAATTCTCCCACAAGACATACGAACCCTTTTCATCGAGTGGTGAAATTAGGTATTGCTCTAGAGTTTTGGGTTGATTGATAATTCGTCCTTTTGTGGAATAGAGGGAGTTATAAGTGAGTGGGATTTGATTAAAGGAATCATAAGTTTATACTTGTCACCCAACAACACCTTGTTCATGCTTCAATTTTGAAACTACACTTGTGTTTAAATTGTAGTATGAGAATTTTTATGTTTAAGAAGGAAGGGAGTATGTGTAGAGTATAACACTCAGCTAACAAGTAAAATTTAGTGTGGTTGATAGAGTTTTGTTTGATCTAGGTGGATATTGGTGGCCACCCACATGTTCCAAATTCCAACTGGCTTATCTTGACAATCTTCAGTTCATGACATTTCTCTGTAATGGGGAAATTTCTTTGTAATTATGGATTCTGCAATTACGGGGTTGTCCTGAATCCCTACACAACATCTAGGTGGATATTGGTGGCCTCCCACCTATTCCAACTAGATTATTTTGGAAGTTTTCATGTCAGTACATCTTTATGTACTTCCAGGGCCATTTTGGGGCTCTAAACAATGTTTTCTTGGCTTGCCACAGTCAAATTGTAGACGAAGTTAGAATTTTATGGCATAATGCGTAGTTCTCGAAAATAAATTTCCAACGGGCTATCACATGCCTAAAACGGAGATCGTATGCAAAAGTTAGGACCCTGGGAAGTTAATGTACTAACTTAACCCAATGAGGCCCACATGACTTTTGGTGCTTCATCTCCTAGGGTTAGGTTTTTTGATGTCTAGGGTTTTGGCATTCATGTTTGTCATAAAAATTCCCTCAGAGCCTCATTGTAATCATCTTCTTGCGAATGAGCATAGCCTCACATATCTTCTCAAAGATAAAGCTACCACCATTCTAGTGAGTCTTGCACTCATTATTTTTATAGTCTCTGTACATTTCTTTCATTAATAGAAATCATGTATTGTTGTATTTCTCTATTTCTGGAAATTTTTATGTGTATTTCATTGTAATATCTATGTTTTCATTTCATTCCGAAAATAATCTGGATCAGTGGTATCAGAGAAATCTGATCTTGATCATTTTTTAGTGCATGTCCCTGATGAGGTCTGAGTATAGCAAGTTGGGTCTCGAGCTTGTCTCTCTTGAGGAAAAATTCTCTTACAAACCCAAGAAACCCTCTATGGTGGCCAAAAAGAAAAACAATGGAGCAGAAGATTCTATTAACTTGTTTCTTAAGCAAGCTCTCGTGCGATAGAGGGATGAAATGATGGAGAATTTTCCCACATCCTTCAACTCCTGTCGATAACAACAGGCGTATCTTCATCAAATGACCACTTTGGAGAAACCTCTCCCTTCAAGGTACAAGTTAATTTTTATATTCCCGCATTTGAAGGTTAGATAGATGCGAATTCCTTAGAAAAATGGTTAAATATGCTAGAAGGTTATTTCTCTATTCACAATTTTTCTGACATGGAAAATATCACCTTCGCACTCCTCAAGGCACTCCCCCATGTCAAACATTGGTGGGAAACTTACTGGGAGAAAATTTCCACAGAGGAATATGGAATATATGGGGTCGAGCCCACTTGAGATTTTTTTGTGGATGTGGTCAAGGAACAATACTACCTTGTTGATAACTATGAAGATGAGTACATGAGATGGAACACACTGCGGCAAGAGAAGATCCAAACAATGTCAGAGTTCACAAATACTTTCCATACCTTGCTCACCAAGATGGGTATCAAAGACTCTGAGCGAAATCTGGTTCTGAAATACCGTGGGGCTCTGCATAGGTACATCCAAACCAAACCGGATTTCCTAAACATCTCTTCATTGGGAGATGCCTATCAATATGTTTTAAAAATCAAGCATAAATTTAGGCACCAAAACAAATGGGATTTTGGGTTTGAAAATCCGCAACAACCAAAGCATGGTAAATACAACCCTAACCAACAACCTCCAGACAACCAGTCCAAGACACATGAAAACAAGGGTAAAGGAAAGACAAAGAATGACACTGGGAAGTGGTGCGACTTCCACAAAATACCATGGCACAACACTGATGAATGTCGTTAGAAATAATCATTGATGGATGAGGTCAAAGACAAGGAGCCAAACCTTGATTCAGAATATGATCCATAAAATATTGAAAACAGATAGATCATCGACGCAGACCCCACTGCTATTGTCGTGACCGAAACAATTCAACCAAAAAAACTAGTAGATCCTAAAGAGGAGTGCCTCTTCCATTCAGAGACGTGGGTGAAGGGGACCTCGTTTCATTTCATTTTTTTTATATACAAACAAAAGAACCTAATCTCAGCTGAGGTCGTCAAACAGTTGGGGTTGTCGAAAACACCACACCCACAACCATACAACATCAGGTGGCTTCACCAGGGACGAGATCTTCGTGTCATCTAGAAATGTCACCTGTTCTATGGCATCCATCCCTTCAAGGATGAGGTGGTGTGTGATGTTTCCCCTCTTGATGTCTGTGATGTTGTTTTGGGCCAACCATATATGTGTAAACGTCATGATAGTTATGAGTCTCGACCCTGTAGTGTCATTATTACTCTGGAGGGTCAACTCTACAGGATATTGGAGGTAGTTCTGACTATTGTTCCACCAAAAAAATGCCACAAGGTAATCTCTCATACTAAAAAATTCATCCTCTTCACAATCTGTTTAAAGGATGCACAATAGGCCACTACAACCACTGCATCCTCAACACCTTCTATCCAGCAGAAGCAGATTGTAGAAGAGAAAGAATATATTGTTTCTTAACCTATGATGGTGCCTACACAATGCCCCGTCAAGTCCAAAGATAACAAGTTGGTGGAACATATTCAACCCCACCAGTAACAGGTTCGTGATAGCCTTCCACAGACCAAGAAACACAACTTCTCCAACAAGACACGCAACTCACCAAGATTCATATTCAGAAAACACTTTCCCCTCTTCCTCGAGCACTCAACACAATGGAGACCATTGCTTCCTAAGGGGAGAGGATTGATCCAGGTGGATATTGGTGGCCACCCACCTATTCCAAATTCCAACTGGTTCATCTTGACAGTCTTCAATTCAACACGTTTCTCTGTGATGGGGTCATTTCTTTGTAATTGTGGATTCTACAATTACGGGGTTGTCCTGTGTTGAAATATTGTAACTGCAAAGAGTATTCTATTTATTATTGAGTTATTATTCATTATATCAATCCCCTTTTGTGGATTGATCATGTCGGGCATTGTAATTGATCAAATCCCCTTTTGTGGATTGGTCAAACCCTAAATATAATATGAAAATTGAGAAGTCTCCCCCCAGGCTAATTAAAGTGGTTTTAACCACTAAGATGACAAGTTGGCCCTGCCCAATGAAGATACACCTTTCCAGCACCTGCCAGTTTGTATAAATAAAGGAATCAATCACCTCATTATCTCACTCACTCATTCACTCATTCGGTGCATAAGTTTTGTAGTTGCAGTTGGGAGAAGAAGGAAGAGAGAGGCACATTGCTCAATGTTGGATATTCTCTAGTTTTTTGGTTTATTGTCTTGGAATTGTTTTGGCTATATATATTATGGAAGTTTTGCTGGGTTTTCTCCCCTATGAGGGTTTCCCAGGATAAATATTGTGTATCTTTTGATTGTGTTTCTCTCAGTGATCCTACCTATGTCATGGTTATCTATTAGGGATTTTTTTTTGAAGAGGAATATCAGCCTAAAAACCATCTAGAAAAGTGTGTCCTATCCTAGGGAACTCTTTGGCACCTTGAGTGCACCTTTTCAGTGGTCAGATACTCTGGAAAGTCAAACCCTAGTTTGACTAGTACTCGAAAACCAAAAGTACTAGAAAACCAGAAGTACTAGGAAACCAAAAGTACTAGAAAACCAGGAAACCAGAACTAGTACTAGAAGTACCAGTCCAAAATTCTGTTGGTCCAATTTGAAGGGGAAAATTTTGGATTTTCTAAAATCTAACTGCACTAGGCTACTCGCCTCAGCGAAGTGCACCTCCCGGTAAGTTCAAAATTAATTTCTAAGTATTTTGATTTTTTGGTCATTTTCCTAGCTCTAGGTAAAGATGTCTGCAAGCACTAAGATTGTTGACAAGCTAGAAGGTGTGGAAAACTTCCCTTTCTGGAAGTATAGGATTGCACTCATTCTTGAAAAGAATGACCTAGCAAGATTCATTAAAGAAGATGTACCAGAACCTACCGATGTTGCAGCTAAAGAAAAACACCAAAAGGACACAGTTAGGGCTAAAAGAATCATTGCAGATTCTATTAAAGATCAATTAATTCCTCAAGTGGCTTCAAATAAGACTCCAAAATAAATGTTTGATTCCCTAACCAGGATGTATGAAAGAAATAACATCAACTGGAAGATGAATCTAAGAACTCAACTCAAAAGTACAAGGATGTTGAAAGGAGAAACATTTTAAGAGTATTTCTTTAGAATATCACAATTCATGGAACAACTAGAAGAAATTGGTGATACTCTAGATGAAGACAAACTCATAATTACAACCCTTAATTGTCTCACAAGACCTTGGGATGCATTCATCCAAACTATTTGTGCCAGAAAGGAGAAACTACACTTTGACAGTCTTTGGGAAGGATGGGTTCAAGAAGAAGCAATAGTAGCTAATAGAGAAGCAATACTATCAAGAGATGAATATCAAGCCCTAGCTTCTCATACTAAAGGATCAAGGAAGAGGTATTACTTCCAGAAATAAACTCATCAACATAAGGACTCTCACCCCCCAAACAAATTCATACATAAAGAATCTCACCCTCCAAGGAGATTCCAGAAGTTTAAGAAAGGTCAAAGAAGAGAAAAATATTTCTCATCCTACCAATGTTACCATTGTGAAAAGATGGGACATATTTCTAAGAATTGTCCAGCTAGAAGAGAAGAATACAAGAAGAGAAACAAGAGGCACCATTCCCACAAAGTTGAATATGAAGAGCCACCCATAAATATGATAAAAGAATAGATTGAAGACTATGTCTTAATCTATGTCCTCTCAGGATCAGTGTCACTTGGTGAGGAAACTTGGCTCATAGATAGTGGTGCTTCCAAGCACACGACAGGTCATAGAGACATTCTCTCTTGCCTTACAGATAAGAACTTTCCCCAAAAAGTTACACTTGGAGATGATTATCAGTACCCTATCAAAGGAGTAGGAGAATCAAATTACAAACTTGATTGAGGAACCCCAATGAAGATGAAGGATGTATTATATGTACCAGGTTTGAAAAAGAACTTACTTTCTATCTCAGCTTTAGATAAGAAAGGCTTAAGAGTTGCTTTCATAGATGGAGAAGTTCTTATGTGGCCCAAAGGAAAAACCATGGAAGAATCAATTGTTATTGGAAAAGAAGAAGGCAGCTTGTATAAGCTAAAAGGTCACTCAGAAGCAGCCTTGACTCATTCCATTGAGAATCCCTGTGAACTTTGGCATAAAATATTAGCTCACATTAACTACAAGGAATTCCCATATGTAAGCAAGGCAATCATAGGTCTACCATAATTCAAGGTTGACCATGAAGGTGTGTGCAACGAATGTGCACAAGGAAAGAACATCAAGAACCCTTTCCTGAAGAGAGACAATAAAGTAGAAGGAGTCCTACAGCTAATCCACTCAGATGTATGTGGCCTAATTCCATCAACCTCCATCAATGGGTATGTATACTATGTGTCTTTTATTGATGACTATTCTCGTAAAACCTTTGAAATCAAAAGATGAAGTGTTTGGCAAATTCAAGGAATTCAAAGCCTTGATAGAGAATCTCTTTGAAAGAAAGATCAAGATACTTAGGCTAGATAATGGAGGAGAATACACCTCAAAAGAGTTCGTAAACTTTTGTAAATATGTCGGGATCAAGAGGGAGCTCACCACTCCCTATAATCCTCAACAAAATGGTGTAGCAGAAAGAAAGAAAGAACTATAATGGAAGCAGTGAAGACTATAATCCATGATCAAGATCTTCCAATGCAATTATGGGTAGAAGCAACAAGAACAATAGTGTATGTACAAAACAGATTTTCCCATAGTGCACTTGGGTTCAAAACCCCTGAAGAGACGTTCTCCAGAAATAAGCCAGAAGTAATCCATCTCAAAATATTTTTCTATCCCATATTTGTACATGTTCCGAAAGAGAAGAGAACCAAGCTGGACCCTTTAGGAAAGAAGGGAATATTTGTTGGATACTGTGATGTCTCCAAGGCCTTCATAATATACATACCAGGCTACCATCATATTGAGATCAACAGAGAAGTAAACTTTGATGAAGATGAAACACTCAAGAAATCAAGAAGATGTTAGCTTGAAGAAGTATATGAAGAACCCGTGGCTCCCATAGTTGCAGATCCAGTGAGGGAAGTCATAACTTCCCCTAATGAAGAGATTCTAGAATATCATGACATAATAGAATCTCAAGAACATCCCGAGATGACGATCTCCCACAAGAGAAAGACAACTTGGGAAAGAGAACTTATTCAAGATGGAGGGAAGTATGGTGCCCCCGAAGAAACCATGAGACAACTCAAGAAACCCAAGCCATTCTCCATTTATATGGATTTGATGTGTGATCTCTTAGAGAAAGAGCCTACTTGATTTGAAGAAGCCATTCAGAAGAAACAATGGGCATATTCCATGATAGAAGAATATCAATCCATTATAAAGAATGATGTATGTGAAATAGTTCCCAGATCGAAGAGCAAGGATGTGGTATCTTCCAAATGGATATACAAGATAAAACATGCTGCTGATGGAAGTATTAATAAATATAAAGCAAGATTTGTAGCTCATGGATTTTCTCAAAAGGAAGGCATTGATTATGAAGAGACGTTTTCTATTGTATCCAGATACACTTCAATCAGAACCATCATAGCCCTTGCAACTATGATGAAGTGGAAGTTACACCAGATGGATATGAAAACAAATTTCTTAAATGGCTTCATTGAAGAAGAAGTGTATATAGAACAACCTCAAGGATTTGAATTTGAAGACATAAAGACTCATGTATGCATATTGAAGAAGGCTCTGTAAGGATTGAAACAAGCTCCTAAATCTTGGTATGGAAGAATTGACAATTTCCTAATGAGCTTGGGCTTTACCAAGAGTGAAGAAGATTCTAAGATTTACTTCAAGGTTATGAATGATGAGCCTGTTATATTGTTGTTGTATGTGGACGACTTATTTCTAACTGGAGAAGAAAATCTCATCACTGATTGTAAGAATAAGCTCGCTACAGAATTTGAGATGAAATACCTTGGCCTAATGCACTATTTCTTAGGTCTTGAGGTCTGGCAGATCCCAGAGAAGATATTCCTCAACCAAGGGAAGTATGAAGTTGAATTACTAAAGAGGTTTGATATGTTGGAGTGTAAATCCATGAATACACCCATGGAAACAAAGTTGAAGCTCCTGGTTGACAGTTCATCATAATTGATTGATGTTATGCTATACAGACAGATCATTGGATCGTTGATGTATCTGATGAACACCATGCTAGATATATGTTTTTTTGTGAACACCTTGAGTCAATTTCTGGTAGAGCCCAAATGTGTTCACCTAGTTGCTGCAAAACATGTGATGAGGTACCTTAAAGGTACATTAGATTTTGGTCTCATTTATAATGGAGATCATGACTTCAGACTGAGTGGTTATAGTGATTCAGATTGGGCTGGAAGTGTCTCTCATAGAAAGAGCACTTCGGGATGTTGTTTTAGTCTGGGATCAACCATGATCTCATGGTTGAGTAGGAAGCAATCAAGTATTGCTCTCAACAAGACAGAAGCAGAATACATTGCTACATGTTCTACCAGTTGTGAATCCATATGGCTTCAGAAGTTCTTGATAGGTCTATTCGATTTGGAGATGGAATGATCCAGGTGGATATTGGTGGCCACCCACCTTTTCCAAATGGCTCAAAATAGTTTTCTGGCAATGTTGGCAATTTACTATTTTTAGCAAGTTTTAACTTCCAGGGCCATTTTGAGGGCCCAAATGAAGGTTTTTCGAGATCAAGGTTCTCAATGACTTCCAAAAGCATGATTGAGCCCCCAATATGAATATCCTTGATGATACCTTTCCAACGAGCTATCACACACCTAAAACGAAGATCATATGAAAAAGTTATGACCCTGGGAAGTTGATGTACTCACTTACCCAAACGGGGCCCACATGACTTCTGGCACTTCATCTCCTAGGGTTAGGTTTTTGGATGTCTAGGGTTTTTGGCATTCCTGCTTATTGTAAAATTTCCTTCAGAGCCTCATTGTGATCATCTTCTTGCAAATGCGAGTAGTCGTCACATCTCTTCTTAGAGATAAGCTACCACCATTCTAGCGAGTCTTTCACTCTATATTTTTACAGTCTCTGCACATTTATTTCATTAATAGAAATCGTGTATTACTGTATATATGTGTTTATGGTTGCATCTCTGATACATTTTTGTTATATTATTGAATATCTGTGATATCTCTGTGCATTTCTTTATTATATCTCCGATCTCATTTCGTGCCAAAAATAATCCAGATTAGTGGTATTAGAGCAGGCTGCTCTTGATCATTTTTTTAGTGCATGTCCCCGACGAGGTCCGGTTATAGCAAGTTGGGTCTCGAGCTTGTCTCTCTTGAATACAATCGCTCTCACACACCGAAGAAACCCTCAATGGCCTAAGAAAAGAAAAACGACGGAGTAGATGATCCTATCAATCTGTTTCTTGAGCAAGCTCTCATGCGATAGAAGGATGAAATTATGGAGAATTTTTACCACATCCTTCAACGCCTACCGATAGCATTAGGCGCTTCTTCATCAAGCAACCACTTTGGAGGCACCTCACCTTTCAAGGTACAAGTTAATTTTGAAGGCCCAAATGAAGGATTTTTGAGATCAAGGTTCTAAATTATAGTTGAAGGCATGATTGATCCCCCACAATGAATCTCCTCAACGATACCTTTCCAGCGAGCTATCACACGCCTAAAACGGAGATCGTATGCAAAAGTTATGACCCCGGGAAGTTGATGTACTCACTTACCCAAATGGGGCCCACATGACTTTTGGCACTTTATCTCCTAGGGTTAGGTTTTTGGATTTCTAGGGTCTTTGACATTCCTTCTTATTGTAAAAATTCCTTCAGAGCCTCATTGTAATCATCTTCTTGTGAATGCGAGTAACCATCACATCTCTTCTTAGAGATATGTTGCCACCATTCTAGCGAGTCTTTCACTCTCTATTTTTACAGTCTCTGTACATTTCTTTCATTAATAGAAATCGTGTATTACTATATATATATATATTTAGGGTTGCATCTCTGATACATTTATGTTATATTACTGAATTTGTGATATCTCTGTGCATTTCTTTATTATATCTCCTATCTCATTTCGTGCCGAAAATAATCCGGATCAGTGGTATCAAAGGAGGCTGCTCTTGATCATATTTTTAGTGGATGTACCCAATGAGGTCCAGTTATAGCAAGTTGGGTATCGAGCTTGTCTCTCTTGAAGAAAATTGCTCTCGCACACCCAAGAAACCCTCAATGGCAGAAGAAAAGAAAAACGACGGAGTAGACGATCCTATCAATCTGTTTCTTGAACAAGCTCTCACGCGATAGAAGGATGAAATGATGGAGAATTTTTCCCACATCCTTCAACCCCTGCCGATAGCATCAGGCACATCTTCATCAAGCAACCACTTTGGATGCACCTCGCCTTTCAAGGTACAAGTTAATTTTGACATTCCTGTATTTGAAGGATAGATAGATGCAGAAGCCCTAGAAAAATGGTTAAATATGCTAGAAGGTTATTTCTCTGTTCATAATTTTTCTGACAAAGAAAAGATCACCTTCGCACTCCTTAAAGCTCTCCCTCATGTCAAACATTGGTGGGAAACTTACTGGTAGCAAAGTTCCATAGAGGAGTCTAGAATATATGGGGCCGATCCCACTTGGCATTTTTTTGTGGATGCGGTAAAGGAACACTTTTACCCTGTTGGAAACTATGAGGACCAGTACATGAGATGGACCACACTGTGGCAAGAGAGGGGCCAAGCAGTTCTGGAGTTCACCAATACCTTCCATACCTTGCATACCAAGCTGGGTATCAAAGACTCTGAGTGACATTTGGTTCTGAAATACCGTGGGGCTCTACACAGATACATCCAGACTGAAATGAATTTTCTGGACATCTCATCACTCGGTGCTGCTTATCAATATGCTGTTAAAATTGAGCAGAAATTTAAGCACCAGAACAAATGGGAATTCGGATCTGCAAATCTGCAAGAACCAAAGTATGAAAAAGACGACCCTAACAAACAGTCTCCCAAAAACCAGTCCAATACATAGGAAAAGAAGGGTCACGGGAAGACAAAGAAGGACACCGGAAAATGGTGTGATTTCCACAAAAGCCCCTGTCACAACATCGATGAATGTCGCTCAAAACAATCATTGATCACTGAGATCAAAGACAAGGAGCCGAACCCTGATTCAGAATCTGATTCTGAAAATACTGGTAAAGGACAGATCATTGACGCAGACCCCACTTCTATTGTCGCGACCGCAACAATTAAACCAGAAGAACCAACGGATCCTGAAGAGGGGGAGCACCTTTTTCATTCACAGATGTGGGTGAAGGGGACCCCACTGCATTTTATTGTTGATAGTGGAAGCCAAAAAAACCTCATCTCATCAGAGGTCGTCAAACAGTTGGGATTGTCGACAACACCACACCCGCAACCATACAATATCGGGTGGCTTCGGCAAGGACGATATCTCCATGTCAGTCAACAGTGTTGATTGTCATATGGCATCCAACCCTTCAAGGATGAGGTATTATGCGATGTTGTCCCACTAGATGTCTGTGATGTTCTCTTGGGCCAGCCATAGATGTGGAGACGTCATGGTGTTTATGAGTCTCGACCCCGTAATGTCATTGTTACTTTGGAGGGTCATCTCTACAAAATACCAGAGGTAGTTCCGACTACTGTTCCACCTAAAAAGTGCCGCAAGGTAGTATCTCATACTGCAAAATTCAGCTTCTTCACAATCTGTTCAAAAGGAGAACAAAAGGACACTGCAACCACTACAGCCTTGCCCCAAGCACCTTCTATCCAACAGAAGAAAGTCGAAAAGGCTGTAGCAAAGTGAAAAGATTCCTTCTGCACATCGTCCTCTCATTTATCTTGACTTTTTGAGTAGCCTCAACCTCAACAGGTTCGTGACATATTTCCACAAACTGAGCAGGGTGACATCTCCAGCAAGACAAGCAGCTCACCAAGATGCAGATTCAACAAATGCTTTTCCCTCTCCCTCGGGAACTCAACGCAATGGAGACCATTGCTTCCCAAGGAGAGAGGATTGATCCAGGTGGATATCGGTGGCCACCCACCTTTTCCAAATGTCTCAAAACAGTTTTCTAGCAATGTTGGCAATTTACTATTTTTAGTAGGTTTTAACTTCCTGGGCCATTTTGAGGGCCCAAATGAATGTTTTTCAAGATCGAGGTTCTCAGTGATAACTAAATGCATGACTGAGCCCCCAAAATGAATATCCTTGATGATACCTTTCCAACGAGCTATCTGATCTAAAAATGAAGAAGACTTGAAAAACTTGAAAAATTATTGCAAGTGAAATGTTATGTGTTTAAAGCAAAAGGATCAGTTTGCAACACATAAATTAAAGGATTACTTATGCAAATTACACATAGACAGTAGCATAAACATTGAACATAAACACATATGCACAACAATTGATAAAGGAGTTCACCCCTCTTATGGGCTACATCTCCTGGTCCAGCCTCCAATGGATCATTATTATTAATTGCTCAAAAAGTTCTCAAAAACATGTCTTACCATGCTCAAACTAACAAACCGACTTCTCCAATGGCTTCAGAGCATTCCAAAACCCCTGTCTGGGCTCATTCAACACCTCAATCGATCGAAAAATGAAGAAGTTATGCCTTCTGGAAGTATCCTTCTTCAAGCTTGCTGTCTCTGCATCTACAAAACGCACCCTCCTTGAATAAACCTGTCTCACATGCATTTTAAAGCGTGAAAACCCAGCACCGGGTGCAACCGTGCCAATGGTGCAAACCGTAGAACGGTTAAGGGCACGCCAACCCCTAACCGCCTCGCCACCTGGGCATATGGCGCATATGACTGCATGCTTGGCAAAAGGTGGTTAACGCCATTTTAAAACCGTGTAACTTCCCGCTCCGGTCGTGGGCATATGCAATAGTGTGAAAACCGTGGGCTATGTGTTACAACCCATGCATGCCAACCATTACCACCGCACCCGTATACAATATGGTCATATGTAATGAGACCACGGGTTATATATAAACCTGCGTGCATATTATACCACCGGTCACATAATATTACAAACAACCATGGACCAACCATGTGCATATAACATACGGTTACATGTGTTGATACAAAGGACTGTGGGCTAGGGCTAAGCCTCGGCCCGACCCCCCGTCCAATGGTTACATAATGCAAATTTAAATATAATCAAATGCATATAGTTTACAACGTATGACCAGTGGCCCAATGGTTCGGTGGCATTTGCAAAGGCTTTGTTGTGGAGGGAGGTCCAGGGGTCGAACCTCGCGGCCTCCTATACATTTTACATAAAAACCAATAAGCCAATCAGTGAGTGACACGTGGCACCCATGGATTGGGCCACATGTCCTCCTATCATTGGCCACCCAAAGGACACGTGTCAACAACCGATTCACCAATAGTCAACCAATTAGTATCTGACATGTCACCACTGTACGATCATACGGTCCTACCACGTCAGAATGTATGGACTGTACAGACTGTACGGACAGGTACAATCAACATCAAATTTTTTGCCTGCTTGGCTTGGCGAACAGATCGCGATATCTTCTCCATATGGTGTCCATTTGACAAAGTAAATATACCGCCGGAATCAGGAAGACAAGACGGACGCAATGAAACTTTTTTTATCGCATTCCGAGCACTTTGAATTTTGATTAAAATTTGATCCCCTAAACACCTAAAACAGAGATTGTATGCAAAAGTTATGACCCCGAGAAGTTGATGTACTCACTTACCCAAACGGGGCCCACATGACTTTTGGCGCTTCATTTTCTAGGGTTAGGTTTTTGGATGTCTAGGGTTTTTGACATTCCTGCTTATTGTAAAAAGGCCTTCAAAGCCTCATTGTAATAATCTTCTTGTGAATGCGAGTAGCCATCACATCTCTTCTCAGAGATAAGCTACCACCATTCTAGCGAGTATTTCACTCTGTATTTTTACAGTCTCTGTACATTTCTTTCATGAATAGAAATCGTGTATTACTGTATATCTGTTTTTATGGTTGCATCTCTGATACATTTATGTTATATTATTGAATATCAGTGATATCTTTGTGCATTTCTTTAGTATATCTCCGATCTCCTTTCGTGCCGAAAATAATCTGGATCAATGGTATCGGAGCAGGCTGTTCTTGATCATTTTTTCAGTGCATGTCCCCGACAAGGTCTAGTTATAGCAAGTTGGGTCTTGAGCTTGTCTCTCTTGAAGACAATCACTCTCGTGCACCCAAGAAACCCTCAATGGTGGAAGAAAATAAAAACAATGGAGCAGACGATCCTATCAATCTGTTGCTTGAGAAAGCTATCACGCGACAGAGGGATGAAATGATGGAGAATTTTTCCCACATCCTTCAATGCCTACCGATAGCATCAAGTGCATATTCATCAAGTGACCATTTTGGACACACCTCGCCTTTCAAGGTACAAGTTAATTTTGATATTCCTGTATTTGAAGGACAGATAAATGCAGAAGCCCTAGAAAAATGGTTAAATCTACTAGAAGGTTATTTCTCTGTTCATAAATTTTTCGACAAAGAAAAGATCACCTTCGCACTCCTTAAAGCTCTCCCTCATGTCAAACATTGGTGGGAAACTTACTGGGAGCAAAGTTCCACAGAGGATTTTGGAATATATGGGGCCGATCCCACTTGGGATTTTTTTGTGGATGCGGTAAAGGAACAATATTACCCTATTGGCAACTATGAGGACCAGTACATGAGATGGACTACACTACGGAAAGAGAGAGGCCAAGAAGTTATGGAGTTCACCAATACCTTCCATACCTTGCGTACCAAGCTGGGTATCAAAGAATCCGAGTGACATTTGGTTCTAAAATACCATGGGGCTCTACATAGATACATCCAGACTGAAATGGATTTTTTGGACATCTCATCACTTGATACTCATCGATATGCTGTTAAAATTGAGAAAAAATTTAAGCACCAGAACAAATGAGAATTCGGATCTTCAAATCCGCAACAACCAACATATGACAAAGATGGCTCTAACAAACAGTCTCCCAAAAACCAGTCCAAGACATAGGAAAAGAAGAGTCATGGGAAGACAAAGAAGGACATCAAAAAATGGTGTGATTTCCACGAAATCCCCTAGCACAACACCGATGAATGTCTGTCAAAATAGTCATTGGTCATCGAGATCAAAGACAAGGAGATGAACCCTGATTCAGAATCTGATTCTAAAAATACTGGTAAAGGACAGATCATTGATGCAGACCCCACTGCTATTGTCGTGACCGCAACAATTCAACCAGAAGAACCAATAGATCCTGAAGAGGGGGAGCACCTTTTTCATTCACAGATGTGGGTGAAGGGGACCCCTATGCATTTTATTGTTGATAGTGGAAGCCAGAAAAACCTCATCTCAGCAGAGGTCGTCAAATAGTTGGGATTGTCGACAACACCACACTCGCAGCCATACAACATCGGCTGGCTTTGGAAAGGACGAGATCTCCGTGTCAGTCAATAGTGCCGATTGTCATATGGCATCCAACCCTTCAAGGATGCAGTATTATGTGATGTTTCCCCACTGGATGTCTGTGATGTTCTCTTGGGCCAACCATATATGTGGAGATGCCATGTTGTTTATGAGTCTCTACCCCATAGTGTTATTGTTACTTTGGAGGGTCATCTCTACAAAATACCAGAGGTAGTTCTGACTAATGTTCCACCTAACAAGTGCCGCAAGGTAGTATCTCATACTGCAAAATTCAGCTTCTTCACAATCTGTTCAAAAGGAGAACAAAAGGACACTGCAACCACTACAGCCTTTCCCAAGCACCTTCTATCCAACAGAAGCAAGTCGAAAAGGCTGTAGAAAAGTGCGAAGATTCTTTCTGCACATTGTCATCTCATGTATCTTGACTTTTTGAATAGACTCAAGCTCAACAGGTTCGTGACAGATTTCCACAAACTGAGCAGCGCAATATCTCTAACAAGACAAGCAACTCACCAAGATGCAGATTCAACAAACACTTTTCCCTCTCCCCCATGAACTCAACGCAATGGAGAGAATTTTTTTTTAATGAGGGAGTATTGATCAAGGTGGATATTGGTGTCCACCCACCTTTTCCAAATGGCTCAAAACAGTTTTCTGGCAATGTTGGCAATTTACTATTTTTAGCAGGTTTTAACTTTCGGGACCATTTTGAGGGCCCAAATGAAGGTTTTTCGAGATCGAGATTCTCAATTATAGTTGAAGGAATAATTGAGATCCCAAAATGAATCTCCTCGATGATACCTTTCCAACGAGCTATCACACGCCTAAAACGGAGATCGTATGCAAAAGTTACGACCCCAGGAAGTTGATGTACTCACTTACCCAAACGGGGCCAACCTGACTTTTGGCGCTTCATCTCCTAGGGTTAGGTTTTTGGATGTCTAGGGTTTTTGGAATTCATGATTATTGTAAGAAGGCCTTCAGAGGCTCATTTTAATCATCTTCTTGCGAATGCGAGTAGCTGTCACATCTCTTCTCAGAGATAAGCTACCACCATTCTAGCGAGTCTTTCACTTCATTTTTTTACAATCTCTGTACATTTCTTTCATTAATAGAAATCATGTATTACTGTATATCTGTATTTATGGTTGCATCTCTAATACATTTCTGTTATATTATTGAATATTTGTGATATCTCTATGCATTTCTTTATCATATCTCCGATCTCATTTCGTGCTGAAAATTATCCGAATCAATGGTATCAGAGCAGGCTGCTCTTGATCATTTTTTCAGTGCATGTTCCCGACGAGGTCTGGTTATAACAAGTTGGGTCTCAAGCTTGTCTCTCTTGAAGACAATCACTTTTGCACACCCAAGAAACCCTCAATTGTGGAAGAAAATAAAAATGATAGAGTAGACGATCCTATCAATCTGTTGCTTGAACAAGCTCTCACGCGACAGAGGGATGAAATGAGGGAGAATTTTGCTCACATCCTTCAATGCCTGCGATAGCATCATGTGCATCTTCATCAAGTGGCCACTTTGGAGGCACCTCACCTTTCAAGGTACAAGTTAATTTTGATATTCCTGTATTTGAAGGATAGATAGATGCAAAAGATCTAGAAAAATGGTTAAATTTGATAGAAGGTTATTTCTCTGTTCACAATTTTTTCGACAAAGAAAAGATCACCTTCGCACTCCTTAAAGCTCTCCCTCATGTCAAACATTGGTGGGAAACTTATCGGGAGCAAATTTCCACAGAGGTGCCTGGAATATATGGGGTCGATCCCACTTGGGATTTTTTTGTGGATGCGGTAGAGGAACATTATTACCCTGTTGGCAACTATGAGGACCAGTACATGAGATGGACCACACTATGGCAAGAGAGGGGCCAAGCAGTTCTAGAGTTCACCAATACCTTCCATACCTTGCGTACCAAGCTGGGTATCAAAGACTCTGTGCAACAATTGGTTATGAAATACCATGGGGCTCTACATAGATACATCCAGACTGAAATGGATTTTCTGGACATCTCATCACTCAGTGCTGCTTATCGATATGTTGTTAAAATTGAGCAAAAATTTAAGCACCAGAACAAACAGGAATTCGGATATGCAAATCCGCAACAACCAAAGTAGGACAAAGACGACCCTAACAAACAGTCTCCCAAAAACCAATCCAAGACACAGTAAAAGAAGGGTCACGGGAAGACAAAGAAGGACACCGGAAAATGGTGTGATTTCCACAAAAGCCCCTGGGACAACACCGATGAATGTCACTAAAAACAGTCATTGGTCGTTGAGATCAAAGATAAGGAGCCGAACCCTGATTCAAAATATGATTATGAAAATACTGGTAAAGGATAGATCATTGACATAGACCCCACTGCTATTGTTGTGACCGCAACAATTCAACCAGAAGAACCAACAGATCCTGAAGAGGGGGAGCACCTTTTTCATTCACAGATGTGGGTGAACAGGACCCCACTACATTTTATTATTGATAATGGAATCCAGAAAAACCTCATCTCAGTAGAGGTCGTCAAACAGTTGGGATTGTCGACAACACCACACCCATAGCCATACAACATTGGGTGGCTTCGGCAAGGACCAGATCTTCATGTCAGTCAATAGTGTCGATTGTCATACAACATCCAACCCTTCAAGGATGAGGTATTATGTGATGCTGCCCCATTGGATGTCTGTGATGTTCTCTTGGGCCAACCATATATGTGGAGATGCCATGTTATTTATGAGTCTCGACCTCGTAGTGTCATTGTTACTTTGGAGGGTCATCTCTACAGAATACTAGAGGTAGTTCCAACTACTATTCCATCTAAAAAGTGCCGCAAGGTAGTATCTTATACTGTAAAATTCAACTTCTTCAGAATCTGTTCAAAAGGAGAACAAAAGGACATTGCAACCACTACAGCTTTTCCCCAAGCACCTTCTATCCAACAGAAGCAAGTTGAAAAGGATAGAGAAAAGTGCAAAGATTCCTTCTGCACATTGTCCTCTCATGTATCTCGACTTGTTGAATAGCATCAACCTCAACAGGTTCATGACAGATTTCAACAAACTGAGCAGCGCGACGTCTCTAGCAAGACAAGCAACTCACCAAGATGCAGATTCAACAAATGCTTTTACCTCTCCCCTAGGAACTCAACACAATGGAGAGAATTGCTTCCTAGGGAGGGAGAATTGATCCAGGTGGATATTGATGTCGACCCACCTTTTCCAAATGGCTCAAAACAGTTTTCTGGCAATGTTGGCAATTTACTATTTTTAGCAGGTTTTAACTTCTGGGGCCATTTTGAGGGCCCCAATGAAGGATTTTCGAGATTTAGGTTCTCAATGATAGATGAAATCATGATTGAGAACCCAAAATGAATCTCCTCAACAATACCTTTCCAACGAGCTATCACACGCCTAAAACGAAGATCGTATGCAAAAGTTACGACCCCGGGAAGTTGATGTACTCACTTACCCAAACGGGGCCCACATGAATTTTGGCACTTCATCTCCTAGGGTTAGGTTTTTGGATGTCTAGGGTTTTTGGAATTCTTGCTTATTGTAAAAAGGCCTTCAAAGCCTCATTGTAATCATCTTCTTGCGAATGCGAGTGGCCATCACATCTCTTGTCAGAGATAAGCTACCACCATTCTAGCGAGTCTTTCACTATGTATTTTTACAGTCTCTGTACATTTCTTTCATTAATAGAAATCATGTATTACTGTATATCTGTGTTTATGGTTGCTTCTTTGATACATTTATGTTATATTATTGAATATCTGCGATATCTCTGTGCATTTCTTTATTATATCTCTGATCTCCTTTCGTGCCGAAAATAATCCGGATCAGTGGTATCAGAGCAGGCTTATCTTGATCATTTTTTCAGTGCATGTCCCCGACGTGGTCCAGTTATAACAAGTTGGGTATCGAGATTGTCTCTCTTGAATACAATCTCTCTTGCACACCCAAGAAAATCTCAATGGCAGAGGAAAAGAAAAATGATAGAGCAAACAATCCTATCAATCTGTTGCTTGAGCAAGCTCTCACGCAACAGAGGGATGAAATGATGGAGAATTTTGCCCACATCCTTCAACGCCTGCAGATAGAATTAGGCACATCTTCATCAAGCGACCACTTTGGAGGCAGCTCGCCTTTCAAGGTACAAGTTAATTTTGATATTCCTGTATTTGAAGGATAGATAGATGCAGAAGCCCTAGAAAAATGGTTAAATCTGCTAGAAGGTTATTTCTTTGTTCACAATTTTTCCAACAAAGAAAAGATCACATTTGCACTCCTTAAAGCTCTCCCTCATGTCAAACATTGGTGGGAAACTTACTGGGAGAAAAGTTCCACAAAGGAGTCTGGAATATATTGGGTCAATCCCACTTGGGAAATTTTTGTGGATGCGGTAAAGAAACAGTATTACCCTGTTGGCTACTATGAGGATCAGTACATGAGATGGACCACACTGCAGCAAGAGAGGGGCCAAGCAGTTCCGGAGTTCACCAATACCTTCCATACCTTGCGTACTAAGCTGGGTATCAAAGACTCTGAGCGACATTTGGTTTTGAAATACCGTGGGGCTCTACACAGATACATCCAGACTGAAATTGATTTTTTGGACATCTCATCACTCAGTGCTACTTATCGATATGTTGTTAAAATTGAGCAGAAATTTAAGCACCAGAACAAATGGGAATTTGGATCTGCAAATCCACAACAACGAAAGTATGACAAAGACGACCCTAACAAACAGTCTCCTGAAAACCAGTCCAAGACACAGGAAAAGAAGGGTCACTAGAAGACAAATAAGGACATCGAAAAATTGTGTGATTTCCACAAAAGCCCCTGGCACAACACCGATGACTGTCATTCAAAATAGTCATTGGTCGTTGAGATCAAAGACAAGGAGTCGAACCCTGATTCTGAATCTGATTCTGAAAATACTGGTAAAGGATAGATCATTGACACAGACCCCTCTGCTATTGTCGCGACCACCACAATTCAACCAGAAGAACCAATAGATTCTAAAGAGGGGGAGTGCCTTTTTCATTCATAGATGTGGGTGAAGGGGACCCTGTTGCATTTTATTGTTGATAGTGGAAGCCGGAAAAACCTCATCTCAGCAGAGGTCGTCAGACAGTTGGGATTGACGACAACACCACACCCGCAACCATACAACATTGGGTGGCTTCAGCAAGGATGAGATCTCCGTGTCAGTCAAGAGTGTCGATTGTCATACGACATCCAACCCTTCATGGATGAGGTATTATGTGATGTTGCCCCACTGGATGTCTGTGATGTTCTCTTGGGCCAACCATATATGTGGAGATGCCATGCTGTTTATGAGTCTCGACCCTATAGTGTCATTGTTACTTTGGAGGGTCATCTCTACATAATACCAGAGGTAGTTCTGACTACTGTTCCACCTAAAAAGTGTCGCAAGGTAGTATCTCATACTCTAAAATTTAGCTTCTTCACAATCTGTTCAAAAAGAGAACAAAATAACACTGTAACCACTACAACCTTGCCCCAAGCACCTTCTATCCAACAAAAGAAAGTCAAAAAGGATACAACAAAGTGCAAATATTCCTTCTACATATCATCCTCTCATGTATCTTGACTTGTTGAACAACCTCAACCTCAACAGGTTCGTGACAAATTTCCACAAACTGAGTAGCGCGACGTCTCTAGCAAGACAAGTAGCTCACCAAGATGCAGATTCAAAAAACGCTTTTCCTTCTCCCACGGGAACTCAATGCAATGGAGACAATTGCCTCCTAAGGAGGGAGGATTGATCTAGGTGGATATCGGTGGCCACCCACCTTTTCCAAATGGCTCAAAACAGTTTTCTGGCAATGTTGACAATTTACTATTTTTAGCAGGTTTTAACTTTTGGGGCCATTTTGAGGGCCCAAATGAAGGTTTTTCGAGATCAAGGTTCTCATTGATAGTCAAAGACATTATTTATCCCCCAAAATGAATCTCCTCTAAGATACCTTTCCAACGAGTTATCACACGCCTAAAACACAGATCGTATGCAAAAGTTACGACCCCGAGAAGTTGATGTACTCACTTACCCAAACGTGGCCCACATGACTTTTGGCACTTCATTTTCTAGGGTTAGGATTTTGGATGTCTAGGGTTTTTGGAATTCCTTCTTATTGTAAAAATACCTTCAGAGCCTCATTGTAATCACCTTCTTGTGAATGCGAGTAGCTGTAACATCTCTTCTCAGAGATAAGCTGCCACCATTCTAGTGAGTCTTTCACTCTGTATTTTTACAGTATCTGCACATTTCTTTCATTAATAGAAATCATGTATTACTGTATATCTGTGTTTATGGTTATATCTCTAATACATTTCTATTATACTATTGAATATCTACGATATCTCTGTGCATTTATTTATTATATCTCCGATCTCATTTCGTGCCGAAAAATAATCCGGATCAGTGGTATCAGAGCAGGATGCTCTTGATCATTTTTTTAGTGGATGTCCCCGACGAGGTCTGGTTATAGCAAGTTGGGTTTTGAGCTTGTCTCTCTTGAAGACAATCACTCTCGTACACCCAAGAAACCCTCAATGGCAGAAGAAAATAAAAACGACGAAGCAGACGATCCTATCAATCTGTTGCTTGAGCAAGCTCTCACGTGACAGAGGGATGAAATGATGGAGAATTTTTCCCACATCCTTCAACGCCGGCTGATAGCATCAGGCGCATCTTCATCAAGCAACCACTTTGGAGGCACCTCGCCTTTCAAGGTACAAGTTAATTTTGATACTTCCATATTTAAAGGATAGATAGATGCATAAGCCCTAGAAAATTGGTTAAATATGCTAGAAGGTTATTTCTCTGTTAACAATTTTTTCCACAAATAAAAGATCACCTTCGCACTCCTTAAAGCTCTCCCTCAAGTCAAACATTGGTGGGAAACTTACTGGGAGCAAAGTTCCACAGAGGAGTCTGGAATATATGTGGTCGATTCTACTTGGGATTTTTTTGTGGATGCGATAAATGAACAATATTACCCTTTTGGCAACTATGAGGACCAGTACACGAGATGGACCACACTACGGCAAGGGAGGGGCCAAGCAGTTCCAGAGTTCACCGATACCTTCCATATCTTGCGTACCAAGTTGGGTATCAAAGACTCTGAGCGAAATTTGTTTTTGAAATACCGTGGGGCTCTACACAGATACATGCAGACTGAAATGGATTTTCTGGACATCTCATCACTCAGTGTTGCTTATCGATATGCTGTTAAAATTGAATAGAAATTTAAGCACTAGAACAAACGAGAATTCAGATATGAAAATCCACAACAACCAAAGTATGACAAAGACAACCCTAACAAACAGTCTCCCGAAAACCAATCCAAGACACAGGAAAAGAAGGGTCACGAGAAGACAAAGAAGGACACCGGAAAATTGTGTGATTTCCACAAAAGCCCCTGGCACAACACTGATGAATGTCGCTCAAAACAGTCATTGATCACCGAGATCAAAGACAAGGAGTCGAATTGTGATTCAGAATTTGATTATGAAAATAATGGTAAAGGACAGATCATTGACACAGACCCCACTGTTATTGTCGTGATCACAACAATTCAACTAGAAGAACCAACAGATTTTGAAGAGGGGGAGTGCCTTTTGTTGATTAAGGTTGGTTGTCATTGATGTCAACCCTTGAAGAAATCCCCATAGCACAAAGGTTAGGGTAAGGGACCCAATATTTTTTGATGTAAATATGACTCATTATTGTTTTGTCATGGTTGATAAAAAGTAAATATGGATGAACTCCAAAGTGGTCCCCTTATGGTGAAAGCCCTCACGGGAAGACGCTTTGTGGAGTAAGAGAACCCATACTTAATTGTGGAATAATGAAATTAAAGAAAGTGAAATTTTTAGGGAAAATATCCTATATGGATAGTGCTTGTCATGTCATTTACAGTGGTATGTGGAACGCCACATAATTCCTCACGGTTAGAGAGTTATGGCCATGAGAAGTTGGAGACCCTAGGTTTGGGTAATGGACCCAAGTTTGTTTGATGGGTAACGGTATGAGTTATGATATATTTTCATATAATACTATTCTATATGGATATCACATGTCATGCCATTTTTGGTGGTATGTAGAAGGTCACATAACTCCTCACGGTTTGAGAGTTATGGCCTTATGAAGTTGGAGGACCCTCATATGTCATCTAGAAGCCCCAAAAGGTCAAAGCAATCAAAGTGGTTTAAGAGATTTTAAAAGGTAAATAATAAAGTGAAGTGATGAGTGTATTATAATTCAACGTGAATACAAAATAAATTATTTCAATAATAAATTTAATGGAGAAATTAGAAGTGGACCCAACCCTAAAATAAAGAAAGTGGGCCAAGTGACCTAGAAGATGTTTTTAAGGAAGCTACTTTGAGAGTATAAATAAGAGGAAAGGCTCTCTCATTTGAATCACACTTGAGAATATTGAACATATATAGGTGTCTGAGGTAACCAAATGATATCTAAACCAAAACTTTGAGGAAAGTGAAGAAAAGAAGGCCAAAATGCAAGGAAGGATAAATTCTTTTGATGGTGATTTCTAAGGTATGTTATTTACAGGTCATCTCACCATTTTCTCTATAACTTTTTTTATATAATGATTCAGATCTTGAAAATGATACGAAAGTGAGAAAAAATATCCAAGTATCTATGGTAAAAAATTCATATTGTGGGTCCTTGTATTTTGGGATTACACTCCGTGGAAAATAGGGCTTGTGGCCAGTCCTGAAACTAGTCAAAATCAGGTGTTTTGGGTAAAAACGTCATAACTTCTTCATAAAAAATCCAAATTCAATGAGACTAACTGTTTTGATTAGGGTATAGTATGTAGTATGTTGTGTAATATTTTTAGATCAATTCATCAAATATTTTTTGCGGGGCATGCTCTACAAGGTCGCTCTCTAGAATAAGTCAGAATTCAGCAAGGTATACCATTTTTTCTATATCTCATTTTATGAGAGGTTCTAAGTAGTGAAACTTGGAGGAACTGCATAAAACACACCAAAGAACATTTTATATCAGTTTAAGATATTTATACATTACAGGTTCAAAGTTATGATTACTTCAAGTTAGGGTTGTTGACTAATCCAAAACTAGGCATGTGAGACTGAAGAAAAGTTTGATGAAAATGCTAGTCTCTTGTTTTTAAAGTTAAGGAAGGTTTGAAGGAATGT